>JAUBOD010000203.1:149136-180917 GCA_032353885.1 Nothura maculosa | reverse complement strand
ACCTGGAGTACTGTGTCCAGTTCTGGGCTCCCCAGTACAAGAGGGATATGGAGCTGCTGGAGAGAGTCCAGCGCAGGACTACAAGGATAATCAGGGGCTTGGAACATCTTCCTTATGAGCAAAGGCTGAGACAGCTGGGCCTGTTCAGCCTTGAGAAAAGAAGGCTGAGGGGGGACCTGATCAGTGTAAACTTTAGGGACTTAAGGAAGCATTTCTTGACAGTGAGGGTGACAGAGCACTGGAACAGGCTTCCCAGAGAGGATGTGGAGTCCTCTTCTTTGGAGATCTTTAAAACCCGCTTGGATGCAGCCCTGTGCCATGTGCTCTAGGTGACCTTGCGTGTGCAGGTAGGTTGGATTGGATGACCTCTGAGTTCCTTTTCAACCTTAAGCATTCTATGATTCTATGAATTGTCAAGTCTTCTAGGACCATTCTTTTGTAATTATTTTTCTACATTAATGAATTAGAATATGATTGCTCCTGTTTTAAGAGTTGTTCATTAAGAAGTTACTTTTTACAGCAGTTTTGTGCCATAAATACCCTTTCTGTCCTAAGCAGGAGGGATCTGAAGTGTCCCTAGTCATGCTAAACCCCATGACTGAGCTCACTTTATCTGTCTTTTAAGTGAAGCTTGCATACAAGAAGCCAAAGTGCAAAATACATGCAAATTCCATCTGTCCTTTTGGCACAAAGCCTGTCACTGTCTACATGATGTCAGTACAGGGACAGATTGTATATACATGATTAATTTCATACCTGTTAAATCTATGTGATAGAGCCAAGGGATAGGGTACAATCTTGCTCCTCTTTCCATCTGAAGTCCTACCACAAATTTCATGTCTTAAAGTCTACATTTGGAAATAGGCTTTAATTCAGGATGGATTCAAGTGCAAGTTTGAGTTCAGGCTTAAATTACCTCCCCTGAAAATGAAGAATTATATCAATGGGTATTTTAGTTGATCATTTAATGTTTTGTTTGTTTTCTCCTGTTTTCTTAGGGATAGAGGAAAATGAATACAATTTTTTTCCTATATAGATCCTAGATGGGAGAGGAGAGGGGTTTTTAAATAGAGGAGTCTATACATGGCATTTATAATATCCATATATCCAAAGGAAGAAGTCATGTAACTATATGTAGTACCTTAGCACCTCTCACCTCTGAAAGTATATGTCCTCTGAAGAAAGGACGATGGAGAAAAAAAAATAAAAGCTTAAGAAAAAAGATTGCAGCTGACAAAACAAGTTATTAAGTCAAAAAAAAAACTGACAAAAAAAGAGTGGCTCAAGCATACTTGACTCTGATCACTATTTTAACCTGGCAGTTAGTTTTTTTATTTTCATTTGTCAGAATTGATTAAAAAGCAATGACTCTTTCCTTTTAAAGGAATAGCACTTATTAAGTAAACTGTGAAGTTGACTGGAATATCTGATGAATATAAATCAGAAGCAAATTGAATTGACTTTGTAGCAACTACTAGTGTCATCAATAAAGAAACTGGCTATTCACATTTCTGATAAAGGGCAACTTATGCTTAGAAACACTCATTCGAAAACTTTCTGTGGGAGCAAAGCAAATATCCAACTCATAAGCCTATTTGGATAGTTTTTGGAAATGGTTAGAGGTCATCATTGAAATTCTGAGTAGAGACCAGAATGGCAGTGACTAAAGAAACAATTTCAGAAATGATGCCAGTTCTCACTGGCCATATAGAAAACCACAGAACGTTTTGGAATTCATGCAAGGATACCTGATATCATTAAACATAGAGTTTTGTAATGTGGGATAAAAACAATCTGCCCCAATAGGGGGCAGATTTCTTTCATCCACAATATTTTTTCTGACATTGTTAGAAGTCATTTTTATACCTTCTGCTACTAAATGAACAGCCTGACTCAGTCCTCAGTCTGTAGTTTTCAGATTTATCCCATACTTCATGAAGGACTAACCATATAATCAGGTGTTTTTTTTCTGATAATTTTTCTTTTTCTTTTTTTTTTTGGTTTTCTTTTGTTTAGTTTTCATTACATTTAGTTCTTGGATTAGTTGAGCATTCCAAATAAGACAGAGAAGATAATTACAGAATTTTTAAAAATACACACAACACAAAACAAATGACTGTAGAAATAATAATCAGAAAAGACATGGCTAAATAACCTTATCACAATTGGACAGTTTGTAGACTAAAGAGATTTAAAAATATAATCAAATGGAAGCTTTGTTTCCCTGTTTTGAAAGACTTCTATTCCAATTTCCAATATAATTTTGAAAAGCAGAGATTGCCAAATTTAGGTGAGTAAGAGAGCTCTTCAACTCCTCAGATGCAGTTGCATATTTTAATCTCCTTTATTAGAGTGCAAACATTCCAGTCATGATAAGGTCATACTCAATCATTCATTCTGTAGTCATTAATTATGTATTTGCTATAGTACATGCCCTCTGAATAAATAAGTATAAATATTCTTTATAACTCACAGAACATGTGTAGATGTCTTTGTACTCTTTTTGAGGAGGGAAATATCATGATGTTTCCATACCTTATTTATTCTGCCCAAGAGATATAATTAAAAACTAATAGTGGAGACTGCAAAATTGGAAAAGTCCTTTTTATCTAGTTATTTCAGAATATTCTGGCATAGGTCAGTTTAAAACAACTGGTGAAAGTCAAAGCTGATGTGATTGCAGAATCACTGAACTTAGGTATAAACTTGATCTGTTATCTTTACTTAAGGTAGAACTTACAAAATACATGCTCTGTATAGACAGAAATCCCCAAATGTGAACAGAATGGAAAATACAATTGTGCCCCGTGAAACACTCATGGTACTGTAGGAAAACATAAACAAAGAAAATTTAAAAGTACACATCTGCAATTAGAGCACTGAAAATTTAGAGCACTGAAAATTTTGATATGTTGATGTTATTCTCTGGTCTGATAGCTGTCAGAATCACTTAAGGTTTCTCCTACTTGAATTTCTTTCTGAGAGTGTCTAAAAATGAAGACACTCTCTTTGACTGCTGCTCATTTGAAATTGGCATTTTCACGTGGCAGATGGTGACCTTATCCCCATACTTTAGCAAAAATGATTTTTATTAAGCCTAAACAAGTGCGAACAGTGCTAATTTCCTGCAGCAGGCAGAATTTGAATGAGAGCATATAATGATTGCAAGAGTCCTGCCTCACCATATGGAAAAAAGTGCACAATGCCAACACAGTAGACTACTATCAAGACACTACAATTATATCCAACTTTTCATTTTATCAGTTGTCATAAAGAACATGTTTATTTTAAGACTACTAGGGGTTGTTTGTAGATATTTTTTATCTTAAAAACTAAACATGCAGTACGTCTCCAAATCTGTAATTTATCTCAAACTTTTTCTATCTTTTCTACTAGTTTTCTACTCATTCATCTTGTGGAACATTTCTCCTTCTTCTATAAAAGGAGACAGGGGTAGGCATATTCATGAGGACGTATGAAACAGGGTCAGATTGCACAGAAAAGTCAGCATTATAGTCAAAGTCAACCCTTTCCTTAGGTTCTATCCAAACTTTTGGCATACAATAGATTGTGCTTATGCTGTGAAAAAAAAAATATATATATATATACACGTAGACAGGCTGGAGTTCATTAGAAGATCAAAGAAATCTAATGATGCTCAGAAAGCATGGCCTTTTAGAAGATAGCAGAAAGAACAAAGATGTTCCTGCTAAAAAGATTTGAGCTGTAACTTTTCTCTAACATATCCTACCTTTATCAAAGTGGAACATATCATGATGCAGATGATTAAGAGCAGTGTCTCACAATTCCTATTCAACAGCATCAGAATGCAAGACACATGCAAAGAAGATGGCTCAATATTAAGCAGGATCAGAATATTATCTATATTTTCAAGCCTCATTAATTGCATTGACTAAAGCATTTTTGGCTGAACTTTGCAGGAAATAATCTTCCTGAGGCAGAGCAAATATCAACCCAAATGGCAAGCAACTGAAAATAGCATTTGTTAATGTGAAATTGCAGGTAACCTTAAAAATAAGCAAAAATACTAGTTCTTTAGTTTGGTTTGGGAATTTTGAGGTTTGTTTTCTGGTTACTAAGTAGTTTTAGGGTCATATTTGTCAGAAGTTTGCATTAAAGGAAGGAAGGTCAGGAGTGCATAGGGAAGAAGAAAACACTCTAAGACATGTCTGTAAGTATTTTGGATTTGTTAGTTTGTCTGTTTATTTATTTGTTTGTTTGTTTGTTTTTAATAAGCACATAAGCAAAGGAGGACCAATCAGAGAGAGAGGAAGACTGCTAAAAGAAAAAACATCGAATGTTACTTTATGTTAAGAAAAACGGGGCTAATAAAATATTCATTAAATTAAATTTGCAGCCATGATACTAGCATTTCATATTTTTAACTGTTGGAGTTTTTATAGTCTCTGTGAGATTCTTAAACACTTTTACCTTAGAATGTCTTTTCTTTTAAAGGAAATTATTTGCTGAGAGGGATCTTCCAAATCTGTTTCACTGCAGAGATTCTTTCAAGTCTTTTGCAGGTGGTATTGGATCTCTTGGGTACAGTACTCCTAGCCTAAATCGGTCAGTTTTCAGATGCTATGTCAAATAGCACAACTACTATTTTGTATCCAGAAAAGTTTTTCAATAGAGACTATTTGTTTCAGTTTAGTTCAGCTTTATTCTTTCCTTAAATACCTTAAATACCTTAAATAAATAAAATTATATTCTGAGAAAAGAAGTCCATTCTGCATGAGAAATCATGACCAAAACTCACATTATTCCCCGCAATTAGAAATTATCCTATACTTGACAAGTTTGACGAAAAATAATGAATGAAAATAGCATGCAACTCTTATCTTTTAGAAGGGTCATTTACCCAATTCTCAGTTATTACCAAGAAAGGAAAACTGAGCAGAGGTTGAATTAGACTATGCTTTAATGTCAATTATCATAAAATCCCTTCATAATTAAGATTTCAGAAACCTTACCTATATGATGCATACAAAATGGGTGGCATTCAAAAATTTTGACGCAGATAACTTTCTTAAGTTATTTCTACTCATATTCATCTACAGATTCAGGAAAGTTTTACATGTAGCTGGGAAACTATTGGATACTGGATACAAGATTGACATTTTATCATTAGGTCATTAGCTGCACATTTGAAATGAAAAAAAAAGAAAGAGTAAGCACTACACAGTATTTTCTTTATCCATATTGCCGCAGTCACATTACCACTATTTTCTGTTTAGCAGTTATCAACATATGACAACTGGAGTTGATTGAATATAATGATGAATGTCTAGAATGAAAGAAGAATGGATCAAGAGAGAGAATGATGGCTTTGATTTTTTGAAAACTAGTCATGCAAATCTAAAAATAAATAACTTGGTTAAGAGCAGAAATTCCATCTTAGCAAATCTGAACAACATATTTTCTTTAGATAACCCTTATCTAGGTCATGGGCCTGAAGATTGCTGAAATCAAATATTACTGTATAAATATTCCAATAATTATATAGAGAGATCTTTAAATAACAATAGGTAAAATCAAGATGACAGGTTAGTGAGAGATGCTAAAGGTGAATCCTTTAATGGTCCAAAGACTGTCATCTACAACTTTAATTTAGGGTTTATAAAGCAAAGTGAAGCAATAGAATATGGTGGCTATTACACAATAGTATTGCTTTTCAGTTTAGTGATTGATCACCACACTTCCTTTCCTGAAGCCAAAGGATCTAAATGCTTTTCTTTAGAACTAAGCTGATAAATATTATGTCTAACATGCCTAAAGGCGCAAAAAGTCTTTTAAAAATGTCACTAGAACAAATACTTGGAACTAATAATAGCATGGAGAGGTTGAGTCATTTTAGAAGTGCTGCAAGGCATTGAAAACAACCCACAGAAAGAGTTCACGTTACTTCATCTATAGATAACAAACTGAGTGCTAAAATATTGCAAAATTTGGCATGAGATTTTTTATGTCTGTCTTCCTATAGAATTAAGAAAGCTTAGGCCAAAGAAGTACAAGGGAAGAAATCACATTATAATGTTCAAGGGGGCCACTAACAAGATCAACACCAGGAAATGAATTCTCAGTGGCAGAAACTAAATAATATTCCATTATTTAATGATATTACATATATTTATATATGTGCATATCTTTTTGGAGGTACACGAGTTATTATATACTCACAGAATTATGGTGTGTAATACAGAAACTCAATTAACAAACTATCTCCCTAAAGAGATCTCCTATCTCCTACAACAAGACACTTTTGCTTCTTAAAAAAATAATAATAAAACAGAAGAGAAAGCAAGCATAAAATGAAAGGAGAAGCATTTACTAGACCTCAAATTCTGAACTTTAATGCAATGGAAAAGTAGATAAGTCATCAGTTTTGTGAAGTATCAAGTTTGTAGAGATAATACAATATGAAGCATTCTATAAACCACATAATCATCTTTTCTAGAGCAACATTTCTAACTTTTTATTTCAATTCCATAAAATTGACTTTAATTTTACATGTCAGTTTTATCTCTGCCTTATATACTGGATAGATGGTCACATGACCTATACAAAGAGAAAGAAGTTCAAGAGGCTGCAAAAACCTTGGTTTTCCGTATGAAATCTATTTCTCAGGACAAGTGAGAATTTCCTGGAAATAGCCTGAATAAATGGATCCAGATCAGGTCCTTTGTAGATCTATTCTTAATATTGTGTCAGATTTTTTTCCTCACTGATCATATTTCTGGAGTAATGTTTGAGTCTATGTGGAAATGAATACTATAGTCACCGTGATTTTGTGATTTTGTAAAGTACAATATATCTCAAACTGTGTATAATTCTTTAAAATTAGCAGTAATGTAATTCTGAAAAGGATTGTAGAACAAATTGTATAATGTTTCAAAATCACCATGCCAAAGGACTGCCAATCAACTAAATATAATTACATATTTCGCTCCTTTAAAAGAAACCCAAAATAGAAATCTGTCCTCATTTATACCCTAAAGTATATCATTTCTTACTCTGTAACCTCACTAATTTTAAATGTAGGTATTGCTTTTTCGTATATCATGCATATGTAAGACCCAAATTATATAAATCAAAACAGGAAGACACAGTATAAAGTACTGATACAATTAATAGTATATTTTTTGAGTATCTATATAGCCTTCTATGATTCGAGCTAGAAAAAAAAGGTGGAATCCTCTTTAGTGCATGTATTCAGCTTTGGAAAGCTAACATTTTCTGTTAAGGTCAGGCAGTAAATATTTAAGTATATACAAATAACTGAAGATTTTGAAAAAAAGCACAACAAACATACAGTGGTCACCATGTTTGGTGAGTCATGTTTTGTCTCTGCAAGTAGAAATGTCTCCAAAAGTAAAGTGATACTTTAGGAAAAAAAAAAAGGTACTTTAAGAGGATAAATCCTCAATGGTATTAAAATTATAAAAGAAAAAATATTCTTCTCCTGCTGGAAAAAAGTTCAGAAAAAAATAACCACTTTTATCCTTGGGTGTAATTACATGAAAGCAGAAATAATTCATAAACATACATCCTTTTTGTCCCTCCAAAGGTGTCTAGTACAGCCATAATCCAAATAGAGAAGTGCCTCTGCTTTTGAAACTTGAATTAGCAGAGTATGAATAAGATGAGGCAAAAGGAAAAATAATTTTTGAAGTATGTCACTGAGCTTCAGAAGTACCCTGAAGAGAAAGCAATTCCACGTAAGCAGATGGAACTACTTTTATCTTTTCCTTATTGAGAGATCTGTCCAAGTCTGAGACACTTACCATCTCTGAACTTTCTAATAGTAATTTTCATTGCAATATTGACCTGTCTCAGGTAACACTATTCCCATCAAATCGTACTTGTATTTGAATCAGTATCTGCCTTAAGAACATCCAAAAAAGGCCAGCCATGTGAAATCACAGAATATGAAATAACTAGAGAAAATACATCTTTATCCAATTCGTCTTTTTATTTCTACTTACTTTCTTGCTGTTGACATGCTCTCCAGACAATAGAACAAAACTTCTTAAGCACTTCATGATGTAGAACATAACTCTACAGAAACAGAAATTCCTTATATACCTCCTTAGCTTGCTGCACAGTCCAGATCCACTACCTCATCTAATATGAGAAATCCAGGTGCTGTAAAAATAACATGACTTGTTGGATGTAATGGAACAAGAAATGTGTACTAGCCTATACACTGAATGAAGAACGTATTATTATTTCTTCTGTTATTTTCTCCTTATGGAAATATTAGGTAGAGGTCAAAATTATTATCTAAGTCATTAGGCTGCCATAAAATCTGCAAGGCAATTCAATTGCCATTCAGCACAGGAAAGGAGGAAAACTCAGCAGAATTTCTTAGTGACTAGTCAAGTTATTTGCACTTTACAGTAAATTTGGGCTCGTACAAAGAATATAATGTTTTAGCTGAGATATAACTCATATGTTCTCAAAATTATCTGATATCCCTTTAAAATGATTGATTGCTCTTACTCTATATGAGGCACATCTTCAAGAAAATAGAAAGCATCCTTGTGCGCTATTTGTTACCTTTGCACACAGAGGAAGAGAATGAACTTCAGTGAATATGCCAGAAATAAAGATTCATTTCCCAGTCTCTGACATTCTGGAAGCACTTCTGCTCAGCATTTGAGAAGAAAAATTGCTCTGGTTGGGGCAGTATTGACACAGTGAATGACATAGTACAAAGGATATATGCAGGTCCTGACATTCAAATTCAGGCTTCATATCAGGTTGACTTTACACTGACTGTTTTTGCCAAAAGAATAAAAAATATTACAAATAAGTAAAAGATGCACTAAAGAACAAGAATTTCATGGATATGAAAGTGAGATTTTCAGATTTAAAAAAAAAAAAATTGCTCCATCAAGAACAAATATGTAAGTTTATGCCACTCATGACAATCATAAAGATTAGCACAGGCATTATCTGTGGAACTCACTTCAGTAAAATAGTGTTTCAGCAGAGTCCATCAAGACTTCATGGCAAATACTTTCTCCTGTAGAACATTCCTCTCTTGTTCTTTATTGTTGCCTGGCCATGCAGGAAATCAAAAGGAAAATATCCAGTTTTTGCAATTCCCTGAGCCTGCAGGGTCCATCCTGTTGACATCTTCCTTTTCCTTTTATCTCCTTTTCCATGTTATGCTTCGCTTTTGGCAAAGAGAAAGTGACATCCAGAAATAAGATCAAGTAGCTTAATTCTTTTTCTCCTTAGTCGCTTGTTATTACTTGATCCCTATCAGCCATCATCAGAGGTTATATCTCTATCTCATCACATCCATCCATTTTAGCACTTAGGATAGATAGAAAGAGTGTTTTACTCAGACAATGATACTTTGGCTTTAAATTGATCTGAATATCACAATATCTATAAACTTGGAAGTCATTGTTTGTATTTATGAACATCTGTATGGAGCACCTGCCAGGAAGAATAATTTCATAATATTCATATGATAATATCTGTAATTAGTGAAGTAGGCAGGAGTAGATTGTTCCCTTTTTTTTTTTCCAAGGTTTGCAAATAAAAATATCAAGTTTCATGGTTTTATAGAACTTGTTCCTGTTACCTACAGAGAGAGCAGTCAGGGAGATTTTGAAGCACACCAAACATCCCCATATTAGCAGTAAATATACTATAGATTTTGCAGGCCAATTGGTATGATTAATTGCACAACTTTAACCTCAAAAATATAATAAGATGCAAAGCTATGTAAGATCTTACCTCTGTTTTCAAAGGAACTACATTCAAATGATAATAAAATGACTGTCAAAGTCATGACCAGTTCTAATTTTCTTCACAGGAAATATCATCGTTATATTCATTTCATTAAATCAAATAACTTTTTTAAGGTAATTGTAGTATTCTTTATTGCTGTAAAAACTCACCATCACCTAAAGACTTTTTCATAATTATTTAGTTGTAACTAATGGAAGAACTATTTAATATTTGCTTTTCATTTATGTAAATGAAATGGATTTTGGATTTGCATATTCAGTTCACCAAACAGAAACCCATAATTTTTCACAAAGATCAATTACATAGTGTCTTTAGTTTTTATACAGGAGAGAGCAAACTGTAATTCTGCAGAAAAAAAAAACCTCTCTAAAGGATTGATTGAAGTCTTTGCAGCTGGCATGACTAGAAACACAGTGAAACACTTGATAATGATTTCAGAAGGAATTTACCATGAAATATTGATTCTCTTGTCTTTAAGTGACATATTGCTATTTCCATTGGACATTTAACAAAAGTATACCATCACTTCCTCTCATTTTATGGTTTGCAGAGAGCCCTGCACCTGACTGCCTGAGGATGTAAAAATGTGAGAATGCTTACTTAATGTAGTTTCCATTCATTTACATAGAGCTATAGTAATTTTTATCACCAGTAACATTTAGTGCACTAATCTTTACTCTTTATGATCTTCAATTCTAGGCTTAAATGCAGTTGTTTAAATCTGGAGTAGAATATTCTTAGAGTATGATAAATTTCAGCTACTTTAAATTAAGGAAAAGCAGAATAAAATATACTTCTTTAAAGACATTTTAAAGATCCTGGCTAGACTTCTCATGATGGATGCAATATAACTGGAAAATCAACTTCTCAACAAGAGAAAGGAAACCTGTTCAGCTTTATGTTGAATATTTTAGAAGTCTCTTTCACAATAGAATCAGGAGCCTACAAAGAAATAGGAGGTTGAAACCAGGGTGAAAAAAAAATAAGATATAAAAAGTATTTGAAGGACTAAAAATTAGATAGTACAACAAAATATATGTATTTTCATATCAAGACAAAAAAATGAAAAAGATACTAAAACTTCTTAAGTGATATTTTTCCTTCCAAAAATTACACATAGTTCAAATTTATATTTAACTTAGTTTATTGAAGTATTTGATAAGCTGTCAGTGTTATGACAAAGAGTAAAATTATAAATATTTCTCATCATCAAATCTAGTTCTTTAATTTACTTTTAGATTTCTCCAATTGGCAGTATCAAAGGTGTTCATACTGCATTTCCCAAAGCCTTGATGCCTCAGTGATCACTGAATGCCCAAATTTCAAAATGTTTCTCAGACAAGACATTTATAGCTTGAGAGCTTTGAAAAGAGCATTTTTTGTGTGTTCATGTCTGCATGATTTTAAATTTATTACTGTGCTTGTGATGTTATTTATTTCTGTATTTTATATAGAAAATTGGGACATACAATAAAGTTGTTTGGCGTACTATAATTTACTAAGAATATAAATGAGATTTGGCAAAGTCTTGCATAGAAAATACTAGGGGCCATCAAGGAGGACCTGGCCGTGACCTTGGCCTTGGGACTGCCCAGACTCCCCTACTCCCTCCTGGCAGTAGAACAGGCCTGGAAAGAAAAGGCTTTATGAAGACTTAGGTCTTCTTGTATGAGTGATGAATTTATTTAATCTGACCAAGAAAGATGTTTTCCTTACTATGTATTATGTCACAGATCTAGGTATGTCTGGGTATGCTAGGTTTACTATGCATCCATAAGCCACAATTGTAATGCACTTTCATCATTTTAGAGACATCCAAAGAATGTCAAGTCTTTTGAGTATACATGTCGATAAGACATCCAGACAGAATACAATATCTACTGTGCCCAGTTGCAAGGTATTTGAAGCAGATGTGCCTCAGAATTCAGGCTATCTTAGAGTCCAGTTAGTGCCATTTGTCTGGAAAACTCTGACAAGTGTCCAAAGTCCTCAAATTCTCTCTAGGCAATATTTCTAAAAAGAGGATGTAGCAGGGGTATTTAAGATGCACTGTACTTCTAGAAAGAAAGTAACTTTCAGGGAATTAACTTAATTACTTTGAGCTGATGCATAAACTCTTGATTTCAATGAAAAAAAAGTTTAATATGCCCAACATATTGTCTGTATATACTATGCTTCTTTGAGATTGATTTGATGACTATTGAAGCTCATTGTATTTTATTCTATTGTAACTATTTGAGATAAAGAAAGCAAGCTCTTCCACTATATTATGAGAAAAAGTTCAAACCCATAGCAACCATATTCTACTGACTACAGCATGAATCTGACAGATTGGGTATAACTGAAGGATTAATATAGGTGATTTAAAAGCTGTGAGGATTTAGATCTCTAAAAGAATTTACTTGAAAACAACACACTATACACATATGTGACCTGAGGCTAAAAGTATCATTTCATATCCAATGCAGCCAGTGAAGTACAAACTTCAGGGCAAGGAAAGCACAGAAATGCATTTACTGCAGATGCTCAAATTCTAACCTCCCTCACATGCAAAGCAGTATTAGAAATAGAATTACATTGCAGCATAACTCGTGGTCAAATGAAGCATGATTAATTCTCTAAAATGTATTTGTATATGTCTGCTTTCCACTATTACTATGATGTTCTTGTGAATGATTTCATAAAAACACAAAATTTTGGGCAGTATATTTGAGAATCAGTTATTTACCCTGGTGCATTAAGAGGATTAAGAGCCTCTGTAAAAGCTTAAATAAGATCTTGCATTTGAAAAGATGACACATGAAACAACATATCAAAGTGATGGACACTGCAAGGAAGCTATTTTGCAAAGTGAATTTGACAGTTCCAGGATTTAAATCAGAATTCTAGCGTTGCAAGCTCTTCTCAGTCAATGTGAACCCCACATTGACAATAGTTCTGGTACCCCTCACAAATAAATATCACAAATAAATAACAATAACAATGAAACAAAAACTTCTATTACTGTGCTCAGAAGGCCCTAAATACTGAATTCCGTAAAAGTAATTATGGTGTGTATTCTTTAAACTGAGGAATTTGTGAAATGAAGAAAGTGATGCAGATACCAAATATTGAAGCATCAAGAAATGCTGACATTATGTCATGAAAAGATTTAAAAAAATAAAAGGATGTTACTAGAAAGAAATTAAGAAGTGGATGTATGTTAAGATGTATACATCTTGGGTATAAGACTAAGGAAGTAGTAAGGAATTTAAAGTGACTGAGAAGTCACTTTACTGAACTTCAATCTAATTGAAATAAGTGGAATTTATAATGAAGCAATAATATTAAAAAATGAGAGTTACAATATATAATGCTTGCCAAATGCAGGCAAATATTTAAGCAGGACACACATAATCTAAAAGCTTGGAGCATATACTACAACTGTATCTTTATTTAAAGAACCATATGAATAATAGTTAGGTCAGGATGGCTAAATCATGTAACAATTTCCTCTTAAATGATGAATAATTTATATGACTCTATTGTGGTTGTCCTAAATAATCAAGAAAACTTCCCTTTGCAAAATGTCTAATTCAAAGCAAGAGAAATTCCTTTTCTAACCTAATATATTCTCCTTACAATTAAGTTAAACCTAATCATGCTATTTTTCTCAACATCTCCCAATATGTTGCTTGTAAAAAGACTACAACATGTTGCAAGCAACCCTGAACACTACATTGTTATTTTGTTTTTCTTTAAGACTGTTATACACAGACAACACAGGTTGCAGACTGATGAATGATCAGGAACCATAGGACTAAACAATGAGAGCATTTATTCCCCACAGCAGTCCTACAGAGATATTGAATAAATGCAGGAAGCAAACCCGAGCATTGGAAATTTCTGCAGATTCTTACAATCTTACAGCCATTCAACACTGGCTTATAGCATCATAAACACACATGCAAATACATAAAGAAACTGGAAAACAGAGCTATGTTTACCTCAGACTTTTGTAGAATATGAACTAGTGATAAACATCTTATAAAGCTGCTTTGTTGGCCTCTATGTAAGACTTACCTGATTCTTGCTAGCATATGCAATAACCTCTATCAAAAAAAAAAAAAAAACCACCACTGTATTAAAGTCTCTAAAACAGAGGCCAGGAATTAAACTGAGCCTTATCTATCAGACTTTCTATGCTTTCTCCAAGATTCTCTTCAGAGGGAGTTTGCATGTGACAAAGCAACAAGTATATGCTCATACATACTAAGCTAATCTTAACATTAGAAGAGAAAACAATACTTTCTCTTTGCTTATATGATTTTTTCATTATTTCTAAGGCCTTATCTCATTATATTTAAGATTCTTTACTTCTAAGATCTACCCCCTAGATGTTTGCAGTTTACACACTGATTTTTCTCTTTCTTCTGTGGCATGTTGGGAGAGCCCACTTCTTCCCAATTCTTCCCAGAGGAACATCCTTCTCCTGGCCCAGATAACTGAAGGAAAAATGGAAGAGAGGAGAGATGCTCTTTGGGTGAGGGCAGAGAGGGATGAGTTGCAGGTCAAATAACAACACATCTGCAATACATGGCACATATTTTATTCCTGGTACAGAACAGAAAGCATTATAGTTGACAAGGATAAAACACCTTTTTTCTTCCCGTTGGAAAGGCAATAGGAAGTACACGAATTATTCAGTGTCCTTTTGTCCCTATTGTTCAAGTTCAGGACCATGAAACTCTACTAGAGAGAGATTGGGGTTGCCTGGGGTATCAGATATAGGTACTACAAAGAGAAATGTTTTTCTCTTTTTAGAAAAGTCACTGATTTATCCATGCCTCAAACCAATAACACCTAATCATGGCATCAGAGAGCCACAAATCTGCTTACTCCTTTCAGATCTTTCCGAAACTGAGAGGAAAGCCTAGCTTCCAGTGAAACTTGGTGCGAAGTGGATCACCATGTGAATAAAATGTCACTATGAGATGTTCATTTAAGCACTCAACACAGTTAAGCTAGAAAGATATCCCTACACAGAAGTAAAAGAAAACTACTGTCATATCTTACTAGTACTTGTGTAGCATGATTACAGCTAAGCCAGGTTCAAGCTTTCTGTAACTGTTAAGAAAATAACATGAAGAAATTTTTCACATGAAACAAGTATGCAGCCAATACCTAACTCTACCCTCCAGGTCTCTAGGCCAATCCATCTGTTTCCAAGAAGTCCACTGAGAAATAAAATAGAAGCAGCCTTACTGCATCTTCCTTCTTGAGAAAGACCCACAGCTCTTGTAAAATTTAATTACCCAGTTCCATTCTAAAGATAAATACTTTGCATGCGATTGTTGTCTGTGGTACCAAAATGTGGTGAACTAAAAATCAAGAAGTAGTATTCTAGCTCTTTCAAAAGGAAGTTAGGGCTTGCTGGCTGTTTAATTCAAACACTTTACACTATGCATTCTTTGCTGTCTTTATTATTCCCAAATATGGTCCTACTTGGCTTTCAAGGTTGTATTCCCTCAGTGGCTATTAACTGACAGCAGTTCATGTCTGTATCTCTGGGCATCCCCTAAAGTAACTCTTATAACCCCAAAGTACTTCATTGTTGGGGGGCTGAAAAAGCATAATCTAAAAGAAAATATCCAATTCTTCTAAAGAAATTTAAAAAAATCAAGCCCGAAGCAGTATCTAAAACATTTTCTACTTCATCTTTTCATCTGGACCAGGCTATTAACATAACCCTGAACCCTGCTTACTGTTTTTCATTCTTCTGAAGTTTTTGTTCTTCTGAATTTTGCCCTAAATATGACCTATACAAATAACAAACCTTGAAACTCCTTCCTTTCTAAAATTTGCCCTAAATATGCAAGGATTAAAGGAGTTTTTTAATAATTGCAGTTGCTCTTCTTCAGCAAGTAAACATATTTTAATGGACTCATGCTGAAACTCATAGGAAACAGTCTAGATCAAAATACTTACCTGTAAGGACCAAATGACTGTTTACTAAACTAAGCTTATATACTGATTTATATGTTTGGGCACAATTCATACCTTCCTGCCTCCTTAGCATTCCCTTCAAACAGAAAAAATAATAATAATGAAGAAAAAAATGTTTAAGGCATTTGACCTATGCTCTATGCATATATATTCCAAGGGGAGAATGAGAGATCACAGACTATATAAACATAAGTGTTTTGCGAAAACCTAACCATTGCTCATTAGTCCCTTTGTATTGCAAAATATGAGAAATAGTCTAGACTACATTTAATTACCATTCATCACCTGCAATGGTAATGCCATGTGTTTTACTATTTTTTATGAAGAATACAGCCTTGCAGGTCACCTTAGCTTTAGTATAAGGACCTAATTTACTGCCTTCTGAGCTTCAGACTTCTTTGGTTACAAGCAGAATTATTTTTTGACTATGATTGTTACTAAGTACCTGAAATCACTACTGATGCAGGAGGAATTAAAGACATTTCATATTTTGAAAAAAATCTCTTCTAGGCTTGTATTCTGGGAAAAATGGGATTTATCACTTGTCAATGTGCTCAGTTCTTATGCACTGGAAAAAAAAAAGAGAATCGAATTTGCAAGACATCCAAAAAATGTAATGCCACACATGATTTACAGAGAGAGAGAGATTTACAGAGAAAGCTCTGTAGGCCTTTTTTTCCTCCCAGTTTGCTCATTACTTAGAATGGACTATAAAAGACTGTATCTAGTTCTGCTACATATTGTGTTTTGAGTTTACTCTCAAATGAAAGTATTTGCTTATTTGCTATTTGCTTTTTTTTAAGAGAGGACATTATTTTTGTTCTATAGCTTGCTAGCTTTATGATACCTAAATATGAAATAATGCTATATATGCTAAAAAGAGAGGTATAATTTTATATATTAATGTACTAGTAGTCAGGCAACAGAAGAAAAAAAATCTGTGAAGAGTAGCATTTCTTGTTAAAAATAAATATTCAAGAAATAAACTTTTGGAAGTTCAAAAAATTCCTATCAACTCTAAACTTCACTATTTTTCTTCTTTTCTTTTGCTACATGCTTCACAGCTCAAGCAACAACTCCTGTATGGCAGGTTTTCCCTCTAGTCCGGAGCGACTCAGGCAAGAATGAGTAGTCCCAGACTACCTACTTCTCTGTTACCTACTTCTCTGTTCATTATGCAATACAGCTTTTTCAATTTTAGATTGACAATCTTTGTCTTAAGAATAATCTATCTCCAAAGGAGTTGTTTTTAAAAGTCTGCTCTCTAAGTGACTTCTGGGGCTTCTGATTTTGCTTGCTTTTAATACAAAGACTCTGCTTCTGCCTAGGATCATCATTTTCTTGATAACCTGTGTAGCTTACTTCTGGTTCTAGCAGGTTACAGGTAAAATTGAATATACATGCTTAGGGGTCTGTAATACATAAATAATTAAGTTCTGCTGTACCGAAATAGGGAATTACTTTTTCAACTTTCCTCTTGTACATTCGTCCATAATTTATGTACAACTATTCTCATTCTTACTATTCAAGGTATAATTCAGCTAAAACATATTCCTTAACTCAAGTTTTAAAGTGGATGTTGATTTCACAATGACAGCACATTGTTCAGATAGTTCATTTACTTTTATTAGAAAATAGTAAATGGGAAATATTTGGTTACTGTAACAATTAACCACAAACCATAATCCTAGGCCATAACTTGTGATATATTTTGAACAGACATCCCAGGTCGTAGATTGCTATGTGTCTGTCTAATAACAGAGGTCAAAATCCCACAGTCTTGCAATATTGTATATATTAGTGTATGCTGAGTAGTGTTTTACATTTATATTCTTTCACTGCATTCTTGTTCTCTCTGAAGAAATATAATATCTACCTTCATCTACATTTATTTGTCTACTAGAGTATAATTATATAAAAAGTCTATGAATGTGGACTCAGATAGATATAAAACCACTCTCCAATAAATAAGGAAGTCACTATAGACTAAATAATGCTCCAAGGCATTATTTAGAGGTATGTGAATGATAGCTATCCATAATGTCAGCTGCACATTGGATGAAAAAGTAATATAGAATATAATATTTCTCAGTGCTCTATTGCCATGGCTTTTTTTTTCCTCATACTCTTTTTCTATGTTTAGGGTTTGCTGTAACATATAAATGAAATTCAACAGATAACATTTAACTACAGACTACAGAATAAATCATTATATGTTCATTTTTTCTTCATTTTCAACATTGAAGCTGCACTATGATTGTAGTTCCTTTCTATTCTTAGAACAACTGATATCTCAGTACTGTAGGGTCTTAAGAAGCTAGTTGGGTGGAGTACATTTTTTGTCCACATAGTCCCTGAAAACTATGCATTTGGATGGCATCTTAGCATGAATTTTCTAAACACCTAAATCATCTACATAAAATCATATTCATCTACATATTTTCTAAACTTATGCTAAACATTTAAGAAGAGGCAAATTCACATCCAGATAAAGAATCCATTATTAGTTCATTTCTTGTAGAAAATTAAGGCATGATCAATGAATAATCAAGATTCATTACAGGCACATATTGTGCTACATTACGTTGCATTACAGGCACTATTTGCAGACCAAGTACTGATGCAGACCACAAGAGCTCATCTAATTTTTTTTCAACAAATATGAAATGATTACAATATACTGATATGAAATGCTATTGAAATAACACAATATTAGGGAAAGAATATTAAAATCCTTCTACCTGTTTTGCATTATGTGAGAGTCATTGCTATCACCACAGCTACTACTGTTCAGAGCTAGAAATCCAAATGAAATACTGCATACTCTTTGTATTATGCTCCATAATGCATATTTGTAGTGGCCTTTGGTAATAATTGGAGTTTTGCCTGGATATCAGAAGAAAAACAGACTAAAGCAGACTCACTTGCTAAAAACATTCCAGTGTCCAAACATAAAGCTTCCTTTCTTAAATTTCTTACAGTTTGAATAAAAACAGCGTACCTAAATTGTTTTTCTGTGAATATGTGATTGCCTGATATCCAAGTTCTGTAACTGTCCATGCAAATCAATTAAATTAAAATAAATTCATTAAAATTTAATAAAAAAAAATTCTTTCTGATTTGGATACCTAGTATGCACTGATGTCTGCAAAATTACATTGCCTCATCTTATAGCAATTTTTTTGCTTTGATCTAAAAATAACATCACTTACTCAAAGTTAAAGTTATTAATTAAATACAAATACCAAAAAGGGTAAAGCAATTTAATATGCTGGATAATTAACCAACCATATGCCCATTATGCAGTTGTATTCAAAAGTGTTTCCATCTAATTTTTGAAGTGCTATTTGAGGTGAAGAAAAATTTAGCAAAGTGAAATCAATTTTTTTATTGTCCATGCTGGCTGGGCAAGGAGGAATAGTAAAGGAATTCAGTTTCCACATCTGTTACTATAGTAACAGTAAATTGTCTACAAATATATAGAAACATAGGACAAGAAAGAACCTCTTAAATCCTTAGATACATTTGCTGCAAATGCAAGAAAACTTGTAACAGAAATATTGCCTAGTTCAACTCAACTCCACCTTAAACACATTTTTATGTTTTTCTTCAACATTCATCTTGGAGGGGAATTGAGAAACTCTCTGAGATTGAGTCCTGAGAGTTGGAGAACTATTTTGTTCCTGTCCCAGCAGGATACCTTATGTTAAGCAATTCTGCTGTACAGGAAATGTAGGAGGTATAGAAATCAGAGTGATTTTTGTCAAGAACATTTTGATATAGGTGACCAGGCTAGTCTATTCTAGTTTTCTCTTGCAGGTCAGGTTTTGGTTCCACTGATGATCTCACTTCCTTTTTTCTGCATCTATTTCAGTTTGCATCTATCTTTATTGATTATGGGTAACTATAACTGTGGATCTCTTCCCAAATACATTCCCGGTACTCTGGTATTTATCATTTTCTAATTTAAATTATTTCTTTTTCACCTATTTTGCACCTGTTAAATTTCATCACATTTCTGCTATCTCATTCTCAGTGCTATCCAGTCTTCTATAGAGAACTGATTTTTTCTGTATTATCATTCTCTAATTTCACCCTCACAATTCTATTATTCATGGTAACATTATTAACACTGAAAAGGATCAGTGTCAACGTAGAACTTGTGCAACATCATCTTTAACTTTCCCCTTGCCTAATCTATGTGACCCTTGCTTCTAATGGTTTCTTCACAACATCGCATTCTTCTTCAAAGGCCACCTTTTGTTAACCATGATATTTCCTATGTGGCACCAATTTGAATAACCTGCTAAAGTTTAAAAAGAGCAAGACCTACTCTATTTACATTGTCTAAAAATAATTTCTCAGAGATTTAACAAATAAAGTTTATAGTTCATAAACTGTCTTGCTGATTTTAAAGTCTATGTCTTCGGTCTCCCCTCCTTCAAAATGAGTCAAAAAAGCTTTAACTACTGTTTAGCATGAATGAGCAGAGATTGTATATTTGGTAATTCCCTGCCATTTAGTAACATGTACATCTATTAAAATCTTGTCCTTTTTACCCAGAACATGGTAAAAGAAATTATTTTTGTTCTTTCTTTTGAAAGTATTAAAATGTTTAAATTTTCAATATGTGGTCATTTTCTAACTCTCAATACTAGTTATTTGTTTCTTTTGCTCCATGCTCTACTCTGTAGTACAATCATCATTAGTCTTACTAAAGGGAGGGAAGGGAAGAAAGCATTTAATTTTTAAGGTTATTCTCAGATTATATGCATACTTCATCTTCACTAAAAAAAGAGTCCATGGCATCATTCCTTATTTTGTTTTTATTTATAAAACTAAGTTTTTTTTTTCATCTGTCATGCCTTTGCAAGGTTTAAATCATATTGACTTTGAACAACTCTCACTTTATCAGTAATTTGAAGTTTCTCATTCCAGATGACTCTCCTCATTCAGTTCTGTTACTTTATCAAAGGTTGCCCTGAAAATTGAGAATATTAGTTAGTGATTTTTTAAAGTGAAGGATCTCTTTTCTCTTTCAGCCTGTTTTTTTAAACTATTCTGGTGCCACATAAATGTTCATATTAATGCATAGCAGTATTTAAATATATAGAAACATGTAAATGAGGACTTGGGGATATGGTTTAGCAGAATGGTGTTGAAAGGTTTACAGTTGGATTTGAAGATCTTGAAAGTCTTTTCCAACCATAAAGATTCTATGACCCTATGATCCTATGATCTATTCAAAGATCATGCAGAAGATTTGCTTTAGGAAGTATTGAACCAGAATAATCTTATATGCCGAGTGAACTGAAGTTCCAAAGTTTTCCAAAGCTTTGTGAAATATCAATTAGTATAAATTGCACAATGTTACCTGGGGTTTTTGTCAAAGAGCAATTCAAACATTAAACATCTTTACATTATTTCATTTACTCAGCTTCATGGTTACTATAAAAGGGAAGAATGAGACAAAAATTAACAGGAACTTTTGGCAATTGAGATAGAATGGGACTGGAAAGATGAGTGAGAAGGGAAAGAACCCCTTCAGTTGTACAATATACAAGCTCCACAGGTCAATTGTAGAAATTAATCTAGAACAGTAAGAATAGACTTTGAAATATGTACTAATAAAATGGACTTCTTTGGTATACTTTGATGGATATTGCATTGTTCTCATTAGTCTTTTTTTTGCAAAATATTGGAAGACAAGGGTATCTATTATGTAGTTGTTTATAAAAGAAGGAAATCTATGTATCTAATAGATAATTTTCACATGAGTTATGTCTGATCTTACAGTTCCATAAGAAAATTAAGAAAAAAAAGTATGTATTTCAGAGATTGAAAAATCAAAGAATGTCTACTCTGTGTCTCTGTGTTACAGAGTTATGTCAAGGAAGAAAACTTGACAGTGATATCATTTTTGTGATTCCATTTTTCGGTTTCCAATATATAATAGTGTAAAAGGGCTTAAAAAATGTCAATATCTCATCCTTTTATTGTAATACTTCAGATATGACACTCATTATCATGTGACTTCTTAAAATGTAGTTCTACATTTATAGACAATTCACACAAATGTGTACTTCAGCAGTGTGCCCTAGTGGCCAAGAAGGCCAATGGGATCCTGGGGTGCATTAAGAAGAGCGTCTCCAGCAAGTCAAGAGAGGTGATCGTCCCCCTATACACAGTCTTGGTGAGGCCACATTGGAGTACTGTGTCCAGTTCTGGGCTCCCCAGTACAAGGGGGATATGGAGCTGCTGGAAAGTCCAGCACAGGGCTACAAGGACGATCAGAAGCCCGGAACATCTGCCCTGTGGGAAAAGGCTGAGGGTGCTGGGACTGTTCAGCCTGGAGAAGAGAAGGCTGAAGGGGGGACCTGATCAGTGTGTATAAATACCTCAAGGGAGGCAGTGAGGAGGATGGGATTGGCCTCTTTTAAGTGATGGACGCGATAGGACTACAGGAAATGACCACAAACTGAAGCATCGGAAGTTCCACAGGAACTTCAGGAAGCATTTCCTCGCTATGAGGGTGACAGAGCACTGGAACAGGCTGCCCAGAGAGGTTGTGGAGTCTCCTTCTTTGGAGGTCTTTAAAACCCGCTT
Source organism: Nothura maculosa (assembly GCA_032353885.1). Lineage (NCBI taxonomy): Eukaryota > Metazoa > Chordata > Aves > Tinamiformes > Tinamidae > Nothura > Nothura maculosa. The sequence continues at coordinate 158,537 of JAUBOD010000203.1, read as the reverse complement.
GGATGCAGCCCTGTGCCATGTGCTCTAGGTGACCCTGCGTGTGCAGGGGGGTTGGACTAGATGACCTCTGAGTTCCCTTCCAAGCTTAAGCATTCTATGTTTCTGTGATTCTGTGATTCTACTTATTCTGAAACATAATTACACAGAGAAGTAGAGAAAAAAGAAAGTAAACTAAAAAAGGCAAACAGACATATTTACAATATCTTTCTTATTTGCATTTTAAACCTGGAAAGATAAAATTAATTTTTGATCATGTCAAGTGTTAATATCAGGACATCAATTTGTCTATAACTTTTATTTGTATTTAAGTTTTTAAATACCTAGAGCTGGACCTGAATGCCATCTTTTTGTTCTGTTTCTGTGGACACATATTTCTGGTACCCAGAAGCCTAGAACCTCTCTCCAGTTGACATAAATCCACCACCCAGGCCCAAAAGGTCTTTCAGACAGCAGATGCGTTCAGCCTTACTTAGTCCAAGAAGATAATGCAATTAAATGAATCTATTTGGTTGTATTCAGACTAAGATATAGACACATGAATGTATGACTTCGTAAGACAATATGGAGATATAGCAGTTACTATTCTGGTTGAAAGATTTGGGGTTTTCTTTTTAGTTGTTATTTTTGTTTTTTGATAGGCAGTCCAAATGAAATTAACTCCTTAGGATTGCCAAGTTGTTAAAAACTTCAAGGATGCTGTATTTTATAGCATCCCTGAAAATCTTATGTCAACAATTTGGCAATCCTAAGGAGTTAATTGCACAAAACCAAGCAAAATTATGCAGTATTATCCACTTCCAATTTTCTCAGAATTATCATTCATGTGAATGACAGTATTTCATTTTAGCAACAGCTACATATGATATAAAACTTTGAAAGATCAAAGTTTTGAAAGACCTCGTAATCTATGCATTAAATTTAAAATCAAAATTTCCATGTAATAAAACTTCATGACAAAGCATCAACACAAAAACAAATTTCAATGTTTACATAACATTGCCTTCTCACAAGAGGAAATTTATGTTTAAATATTTTTCTTGTAATATTTTATATTCTGTAAAACTAGATAGAGCTTTTTATGTTCTTCATAAATATCAAATGCCATTTTTTTTGTTGTTAATATATTTATGATTTTTAAGGAAAGAAATCTCAACAGAGATTTGATTTTCCTCCCACGTTTAATTAATTTTCCTGGCAATATATTTAATATTTTTTTTTCCTGTAAGTAAATAATTTGGTATTTCTTTACTTATTTGTAAACTGTTTTGAAAACATATTTTTAAACCATTATTTGTAAATATTGCATAGGCTACAGCATACCATATACCTCTTTTTTCTATTATGGTGTTCAGTGCTCAGTGAAATCACTCAGTTTCACATGCATCTATCATTTCTCTATTTCCAAAAAAACTTTTTAAGAAGAGATGACCTAGTTTTATTTGTTGTTTTTGTTTTGTTTTGTTTTGTTTTGTTTTTCAGATAAAGGATTTTTTAACTTAGTAGCATTTTATATTCATATTTTACTACATATGGAATGAAGTGGAATGAATGCTTTCCCAAAATAATCTTCAGAATGTCAAACATAAGAAGTATGACAATTTGGATTCCGTCTAGAATAACAATATAGAATTTCAGATAAATTGCCATGTGGATTTCCCTCATTCCCATTATCTAAATTCAAACATCTAGTCAGAACTAGATGAAGCTGGTCTGCGATTTTGACAAACTTTAGTGCAAAAGCTCCCTTAAATAGCAAGATCTTCTAAATTACAAAAAATTTAGACTCTAATATGAGAAATATAATCATGCCTTACGAGAAATATGATCAAGCATTAGTTACCGTATGCTTATATGAGTGATTTCCATATTAAAAGTCATTATATTTGTCATTTTCATTTTTTGGGGGGCCTTTTATCATATGGTCTTTGTGTTGTTGTAGCTAGTTTTTGAACCTTCTTTTATTTTTGTAATGCCTCTTCGTAAATCAAATTTATCATAGGAACTGAATACCTACTGGAAGCAAACAGAACTCCCAGTCACTCTAAAGAATGAACAAAGACATTGAATGAGAACAGTGAGATTTTGAGACTAAAAGAGAAAGAAAATAAAAGTGTATGAAATCCAATAAAAGTAAGTCCTTTCAGTATTTTCCAGGGGAGAAGAATAGCCATCAATCCCAAAACAGCCTATAATCTCAGAGTTTAATTTGGAAACATAAAACTGTTTGATAGTGGATCTGACTAAAGACTGTTCCATATGCACTCTCAAATTTTCAATCTTTCCTAGAGTGTTAAATTTCTTAATCAATACTTTTCATTTACACCAATATGATTTTGCTATGTATAAATATATTTTATATGTTATAAATCTATATTTTTATATCTGATAGCAAAATGTTTACATGCAGTGTACATCAGGTGTTTCTTATGTTTGACTTATGCTTCACTATGATAGGTTTCTGCATAGAAGAGGGACTGTACCATTAGTTATTCTAGTACGTGAAGAGATTGCAGCCTTCAGTGTTTCTGATTTATGACAGGAAGATGTACCTTGTCCTCATACAAATGCACCTTACCTTCTCCTACCATCATTGCTTCTGCAAGTGGAGACACCAAATTAATAAACTTAACACTGAAAGAGAAGTTAGAATTTAGTGATAAGGAAATTTAATATTTGGGATCTATTAGACATTTTCATCCTTTTTAGCATTTCAACTTTCTGATTGCTATGCTATATATTATATATACTTGCAAATCACCGAATTATTAGGGTTTAAAGAGACCTTTGGAAATCATCTGTCCAGAGGAAGGTCAACTAGAACATGACCATGTCCAGTCTGGTTTTGAGTATCCACAAAGATGAAGAGTCTACAGCCTCTTTGGAAAACCTGTTCCAGTGTTCAGTTGCTCTTACAGTTCAAATTGTTTTCTTACATTCAGATGGAATTTCCTGTTTCAGTTTGCACCTGTTGCCCCTTGACTCATCACTGAGAAAATTCTCTGCTGAGAAGATTCTGACCCTCTTCTCTTGTCACTTCCTGCTAGCCATTATACACATTTATAAGATCCCCATGAGCCTTTTCTCCTCCAGACTGAACAGTCCCAGGTGTCTCAGTCTCTCCTTGCCTGAAAGAATCTTCAGTAGATCGTTCATCATCTTTGTGATTCTACATTACAGAAACATTATTCATGTTCCTGCAAGCAGGCTCCTCCATACTTAATGATTTTCATTGGCTCTCATACATACAGCAGTTTAAATGTGTATATAAATTTCATAAAGCAGTTTTAATAAATTATCAAGCTATTATCATTAAAGAAAATAAATGATAAAAGATATTAACTAAGAAAGCACCTAACACCAAGTTAGGAGCGTGGCTTTCATGCTATTTTTTCAGTTTGATGGAAACAATGTCCTCACTTATATCTTTCCACTTATTATACAGATAGTTGTTACTAGACCCAAAACCCAAATGCCTAAATTCTGATTCTTATCCGCTTAAGTTGCCTTCTAATTCCAACATTTACTTCTTTGGCACCAAATGACAATAAAGCCTTTTTCTTATTTAAAAATCTCTGATCTGCCAGAAGATGGATTTTTTTATTTGTTTTGTTTTGTTCTTTGGGGTTCTTTTTGCATGCCTGAAAGTGCTTCAATTTCAATCATAGCAAGCCAGCTCCCTATTCAGGTCAGGCCTGGACCTACTGAGGTGCATAAACACATGAGCAATTCCTTCTTCTTTTTCTCCGGTTATGCTTGATCTGATAAGTGTTATTAGTGTATGACTATTGGATTTGGTTTCACACAAAATATCACAACAGCCAGAGGAAAAGATGGATTAGAGAATCTTTTCCCATACTTAATATATTCAACACCCTCAACAATGCGAGAATTTAAGTCCCTTCTTTACTTCTGAAGATGATTGTGCTAACAATCAAATTATTGATAATTCAAAGTGAATGGAATTTAGAAATGCTTTTAATTTCTTTGTCATAGCATTTCTGCTTTACATTAAAGAAGCAAGATTGAAAAAAAAAAACAGAAAAAGAAGAAAGATTAGTGTAGAACTCAACAGCTTAGGAAGTGTCATGCAGATCAATCTTTTGCCTCAAGTATTATTATCCTTTTAGCAGTCAAGGGATAAAAAAAAAAAACACTTATTTTATATCCTGGACTCTTCCAAGCAAATCCACTAGTCACGAAGCTAGGAAGTGTTTATTTCCTCTTGTAATCTCTCTCTGTCTCATTAATTATATTACAAAAGTTAAAACAACATCAGCAGTAGGTTTTCAGCAGATGCAGATTTAAATCTCCATAATGTGCAGGGCAAAAAATGAACTCAGAACTACAATATCCTTGATGAATCCATAAAATATTAGAAAATTACATGAAAACTAGACATTTTGTCTGACATTTTTATTTCAAATAAAAAGTGGGTTTTTTTTCTTTACAAATAAAGAGTTTGGTAATGTTATAAAAAGGTCTTGAGACATGAAATCACATTCTCGTAGATATTAAAAGACAAAAAAGATAAAATACATTATCCACTTTTTCAATCATTCAATGTTCCACACACTATTTTTTGTGGCTTCTTGTAGTTCTTCATGTATCCAAGATGATAGATGATCATTACCCAACTTATCCTGAGAATTCTACTCTTTAAGATGTGTTTTCTCAAGGTTTGGCATTGCAATAAATAAGCAAATATACTGTGATGCTGATTAAGATATCATATCACAAATGTTGGCCACTGCAAACTTGTCAGTACATTCATTTCCATATAAATATTTGAAATAAAATTACTTTGATGATGCTTGTACTTCTACATAATTCCAAAGCCTGAATTTTCAGTTTAATTAAAAAATTGTATATTTTTGCATCTCACTGCTATTAAACTGAACAGAAAAAATATTGATGCAGTACCTAAGTTACTAAATGACAAAAAATTCTCCCGAACATATCCTCAAACTATCACTTATGCTGAAATAAAATTATATAGATTCGAGAGAGACATTTATATAAACTAATGCTTATATAAGGAAATAAGAAATTCACATTTTGAAGGATACTAGAAAGCTTTAAAAGCTATTCAGTCAAAAGTAGAGTTTAGGCAAGTATTTAACTGAGAGATATCACTACCTTTAAACAGGAGAGAGATTTTACTTTAAATATGAAGAGATGAGGCTGAAGATCTCATTTGGCATAATTTGTGTTTTGAAGTATTTCTAGGCAACTTGGTTCTAAGAGTCAATACAAGGAATCCTGCCAATTGCCTCAGCAGGACTCTTACAACCATGTGAATTTTGATTTGTTTCTGGACATGTCATATGTTTATCTGGCTGCTCAAACCGATTATCAAAACCTAAGAGGCTCAAGGATGTGTGATTGAAACTGAATTAAATCTGAGCATGTTGCTATTGCAAAAGGACAATAACATCACAAACTGCCAATAGAGACAGAGGTAAAATATTTGCAGTCACACTTTGCTAGTAAATGAGTACAAAATTAGAAGTCAAATAGAGTTAATGGGTTTCCACATATTCTTTTCCATTTCTATGGGATTCAGGAAACAGACAACCCAATTTTGCATTTGTTTTAGAAGACATATTCTCTCAGTGGTGTTCAAGTAGTGAATTTTCACTGATGTGAATGGAAGTTCTATTGCCCTATGGGAAAAAAGAATTAGTGAGAGCCATTAGAATGTTTTGCTCCATTTTATTTCAAATTAACTATATTCTCATGAAATACTACAATGAAACTTCTTGATATCTAATGTTTATTGTAAAACTTATTTTCTCATTGGAAGAATTATTTCTTTTGTTTGCAGAAAAATAAGAACTATAGTGGAGTACTGGAAATAACATGGTTTTTCTCCAAGAGGAGGAAATAGAATTCAGAAAAAAAATCATGAGAAGGACTTTCTATCTCATCATGTTCTGCTGATATATTCTTTAGGATTATGCTTTGAATAGATATATGGAAAGAAGAGTGCTGAAAGCATAAGTGCAGCAAAGGGATTTATAGTTATGGTATGTATTTAGTTTTCCAAGAATGTTTCTACACTGTGCTGTGGTTGCACAAGATTGCACAGTGAATCTTTTCCAGAAAATCAGAAAGAAAATATTTTCCATATTAATGCTTCCATGGTGATTTCAAAAACTAGCTATTCAGGAGGGAAGGAATAGATATTTCTTTATAAATATATATTTATATATATATATATACTATATATACATATATATATGCAGCCTCCATTATAAGCAATAACTCATTTAGTTCTTAAAAACCAATGGTGTATTCTGCTCCAGGCTTACTGTTTAGGATTTCTATGCAGTTAACCAGAGAGGAAATTAAAAGATTATATCTGAAAAATAGTTTAAAAGACAAACATAATGTAAATGAAATGAAACACCATTAAGGATGCTAGGCACGTTTAATCTGATTTACAGTAGTGCTGCTGTCATGCCTGCACTGACATTACACTGGTATAATGAGGAGAGGAATATGACCCAGTGAAACAGACTTTTTTTTTGAATTGAGCTATGACTAGGGATTAGATTCACAAAGGGATTACCCTCAGGGTAAAGTGTGTACCTAAGATCCCCTAATGATTTAAGGAGGTCCCCAGATAATCAGAAATAGCAGCCTAATGATTCCAAACAGGTAGCTGATGGAAGACACAGGGTTGAGGAAGGCCATGACAAAAATAAGCAGAAGATGGAGATATATCTGAAATTCTGACCCTTCCTGAAACAGACACCTTTCATTAGTCCTCAGTTAGTTACAAAACCGTGAGAAACTGAAATTCATAAGCCTAATCCATCTCATGGATTTATTTGCACTTTTTTCCCCTTGGTTATGACTATCTTTTATATTGCAGACACATAATTTATCTAAGGAGGCAAAGACATAGTTCAATACCTAGTAGTTCATAGTGACAGGATTCAAAGAATCATCTTTTACCTGCCCTAGGAGCATACAGCCATCTGGGTGACATAGACCAATAAAAACACAGAACAGTATATAGATACTGCACAAGCAGAAAAAAAAAAAACCTACAATCTAGCATAAACAAAAGGCAGCATATGGGCATGGATAGATAGGGAATATAAAAAAAGGGAACAGCAGCTAAATGATAGATAGAGGGTTCTGAACACCAGGAGCCTAACCATTGAAAACATTTCTGTCACAGCAAAGGACAGTTTTAAGGACATCTGAAAGGAGAAGAGTAACATAATTTTACTGAAAATGAAAGGCAGGGAGAATTAAGTCAGTGTGTTCCAAAGCTAAGTGGTAGAAGTTGGCATGTGGCACTAATCAGAAATTGATGTTTCAACAAGTGATGGTAAGGAGGAGTAAGCTATGAAGTGGAAGTGCTTTCAAAATGAAAATAAAGAGATTATGTTTGATGGACTCTTGAAGGTGAAGCCATTATAAAAATGAAAAGAAAAAAAAAAAGAAATAGTAAAAATGGCTGGTTAATAAAATGGTCATTACATTGCATTCTATGTGAATGTGAGCAAGAACAAGAGAGTATGTTTCAAAGCCAGAAAAAAAAAATGATGATGCCGTCACCAGCACCCAAGAGGTTGTAAATCTGGACAAAATAGGAAAAAAATAGGAAAGACACTGCACAGAAATGTCATACAGAAAATTTTTTTACAGTGCCGAGTTTAGAATTGGAAAACAAAAGCAAATTTTAACTACACTGGTTTCACTGGTTCCAGCATTGTGGTTTCAAATATCTATTTTTGTTCATTCAGCTGGGTGCGATTTTAGTTTGGCAAGGAAATTGGGAAATTGGGAATTGAAATTCCCAAGAGAGTAGGCACAGACACAGAAGAATCTGTGGCTCACAGCCCATTGAATATATTTCCTAGACATATAAAATGTGCCCCTTTAAAAAATCTCTGACCTGGGTGGGCTTCAAGAGCATATAATAGCAGGTCATTGAATGTCCTAAGTATGTAAAATATCATCAATGGATTAGTCAATTCTAAGCAATGTGCTCATTCAGATAGGATGAAAATATGGCCTGTAATTGCTTTAGATTAATAGCTGGGAGGAAAATATATATATATATATATATTTTATCTCGTGCTCTGATAGTGCAATGATCCTCTAGACTAATTCCAATCCCAGAATGTCTTCTACCTTGTCAGAGTTTCTCACTTCAGGGTTTTCCATAAAATAAAATGATAAATTAATTCAAGAACAAATAGTCTGTAATAACAAAATTTAGTTACATAATATTTGCTTAAACTACAGATATTTGTCTCATCTCGGAGTTTACTTGAAACTGAAAGTACAAATCTAGATTAATATTTTAATTAACACAATGTGACTTTACAAAAACATATTATTAAACTTTGAATAGAGAAGGCCTATAGCTTCTAGCCAAAGTTTTTGCTTCATTAATTAATAATAGATCAAATATTGATAGCTTACATCATATTTAAATTTATGAGATCATAATACATCATTTTATGCTATTGCATAGTGATTATTCACATCAGAAAAATTATAGCATTTCTTATTCAGTTTTTAGCTTTCAGTTAATTTCCACCCTACCCACAGTAACTATCACTGATTTCAATTTGTCTATAAAAAGACGTGGTAAAGCCTTAGATTCAGATCTGATAGTGATATATTCATTGCTAATCTTCCACCAATTTCAAACGGTTTTAGCAGTAACTCTTTTTCCATGTCACTTTAGGACAGAACTGAAGAAAAAAAAATTATTTCCGTAAAATTATGGTAGGCCAGTTTCTGAGGAGATAAATTATCTTACTAGAAAAAAAATGCACAACGATAAATTAGAAACTGGCTTCAATATTTTGTTTCAAAGTTTCATCAAAAACTCTTTTTTTCCCCCTATATTCTCTCCAGAATACAACATGTATTCATGGATATTTGTCTTTTGCTTTACTATTAGCACATACACTGACATTTGAATTACTGTATTATTGAATAAGATATTCAAATTTCTACTCAATGCATAAAAGTGAAATGCATAGAGAAAATATATTTGACTATTCATAACAGATATGTATTTTCATCCATCTATGATTTTTTTTCTTAAGAATATTCTTTTTCCTCAACTGTCTGGAGTGAAAAATGATCTATTATACCTCTGTAAAAAAACATACTTGTCCTACGCCACAAATTTAAAATGAATTAGCCTTTAGAAGTATCATTGCTAATAAGACAAAGAAACCATTTGCTATTAAAAAAAAAGTTTAACAGTGACTATCAATTTAGACTATACGCTTGACAGTTCAAATACATTTTTGGTCATAAAACAGGTTTGGAAGCCCTAAATGGTTTCACATTTCTCTAAACCATACTAAAGAGCATAACATGAATATTTTAAGCAGCTTAGCTTTGATTTAAATATATTTGCT
>JAUBOD010000203.1:119055-149036 GCA_032353885.1 Nothura maculosa | reverse complement strand
CACATTTCTCTAAACCATACTAAAGAGCATAACATGAATATTTTAAGCAGCTTAGCTTTGATTTAAATATATTTGCTCAGGATATGCTGGCAGCATCTCAAAATGCAGTGTAATACCCCTAAAGCTGGCAATCCCAAACTCAATTTAAGAAAGCAGATAATATGGACTAGCAGCATTAAAGCAAATAAAGTCAATTAACTGATTTTTTTTTCTTAATTTGTTTTCTCTAGCTTGAAATTGCAAAAGATGGATAAAGTTGTGGGATTAATGAGGAAAGAAATTAATGGAAAAGGAATATAAAGCAAAACAAAACAAAAATAAAGGTGTGTGTGGGGGGGGGAAACAGAGAAGTCCAGAAGCTATTATTCGTTACTTGATACTTAATAAATACTCATTTATTCAAAGGAGCCATGGTGCAGAGGGAAACTTCATTATTGAAATATTGTAGATAGTTACAAACATATTAGCTGAGAAGCAGTATATTACTTTCTCTGAAAAAAAGGAATAGTGAAAAGTATACTTATGGAAAAGAATAATGCTTTTATTTTAAATACTCTGCCAAGTTATCTCTTCCTGATATTTCCTTCATAGATGAAGGTTAATTCCATTCATTGTCAAATCCATTATGGAGTCTGCTGAATGTGTATATTGAGACATTGGCAATTAAATGTTCCAGGAGATAGCAGGGAATACAGCGGAAAGGAGTTAGAGAACACTATGATATTTTGCAAATGTAAACAAATTATATACATTATTTAGTTAGTGCCTAAAGATATTTCATATTTTGAAACCTATGCTTCAACCAGCTTTAAAACAGAAGAAACAAGTTACTCACATGCTATACTTACAGGCTTACCCTGGAAGCAATTATTAACAAGTTTTTTGGCTAATTTGCTATTAAATTTCCAGCACATACTGATTTTAAGTTTCAAAAGTATTTTTGTTTGTTTGTTTTTAATTATCTATTTTATTTCCATCATTATCTAAAAGTCAACAAAAGTAACTGTACCAACAGAGTATGTTGTATTTCTTAGCAATAATATATGAAGGTTCATAAGGAGTCTGTTCTAGAGAACATTTTAACATATGTACACACATATGCTTTGTTTTTAGATCCATCTGTTTTGATTTGATATATATGCTTCAAAATTATGTTTACTTTACAAAACAGTGAAATTGAATCCATAATTTTTCCTTTGGATGACTCAGAGGGATATTCAAAACTACTTATTTTTAATAAACTGTTGTAAATTTGGAAAGGAAGTTGCAGATTCATTTTAATTAGAATTAAAAGAATTAAAATTAGTATTAAATGAATTAAAGAATTTTAATTAGAACTGTAAAACTAAGGCAAAAACTTTAAACAAGTTGTGGTAAATATTTAACTTTGATATTACTGAGGGCATTACAATCTTTAAGCTATTGGATAATATAATTCTGAGTATGCAGATACTTAAAATGTTTTCAGTACCAGATTTAAGCCTACTTGCAGAGTTGCATTGCTTTGCAGCTTATCTAGCCACTCAGCATACATTTTTCTAAGCCAGCTCTAAAAGGGTTCAGCTTAGATGACGGTAGATTCAGGAAAGCCTTGAGTATAGAATACGGAATATTTGATCTTCAGAATCTGTTGGCCTTAAAAATCACTGTACAATGTGTCTATAGTAGAGGAAATAGTGTCTAAAATAGTGTCCAATTAAAGGTTTAAAATTATCATCGTAAATACCACCACCCTAAGAAATTCAGAAACTACAATATTGGAAAAGCCCAGTATATCTAGTTAATAGTCACTGTATAGCGCTGCCATTTCCATGGGTTCCTGTAAAACATGTAAATATAGAAAGAGATATAATATATATTTAAATATATAAATATATAGAGAGAGAATTAAAATCTATATGCTGATATGCACAATTCAAATATAAGCATTTAGTACAGTTGTGCTTTGATTTGCTATAAGATTGCTTGAGATACAAAATAGTAGTCACTTACGTTTCCCTTAAAAATCTAAATGCCTTGAAATATTTTTGAAATAAAACAACAAAAGCAGGAATAAGTACTGAGACTTCAGATTTCCCAGGAAACCCATATTCCATATGGTTATTGACATTTTCTGACTCTACTACAAGGTGAGGAATTAATCCTTAAATACTTAAAAACATTCCTTAGCAGATACAACTTTTGCATAATTGAATCAGAATTCTCTTAGCACGGACTTTCCAAAATGATGTTTGCTATGTGTTGACCTTCCTGGGTATCACTTTTTATTCAGCCATGAAATCCCTTGCAAAGAGACCCCTTGCCTTTGAAGGTAACAGAACATTAAAAAACATGAGAGAAACATCATCTCCTACCAGTCAACATGGTAAATGTGAGAAAACAAAAACTCAGTAGTGAAGCAAAAGTAAAATCAACTAATCAATAATATATTTTTTCTCACTAGATGCAATATACATTGATAAACAAACAACATAATGTTCAGCATTAACTTGCATGTCTTCTAATCCTGCAGGATAGGAGTTAGATGGTCCAAATTATAACTGCAGTTTATACTCCACTATTTCAACAATATTTGAAGATATTTATATTTTTGTATCTCAAACAATCTCATAGCAAACCATTCTAAGCGTTTACTAATTGCTTATGGTAAGCAGTATCTTTGCTGATTCAGGTCTTAGTGTTTTATATAAGTCTTTTAAGTCACTTATTTTATTTTGAAATAGCATAAACCATTAATCATTAAACTGTATGATACTCCTTTTTGATAGAGTTTTGATAACGAAACAGTAATTTTATATATTTACCCTATTTTAAATGATTGACACATTTTTAGTCAGTCATTTTTAAGAGAGGTCATCTGTTTCACCTCAGACGATTCCGAATTTCATCAAGAAATTTCACATCTCTAGTTTTACCAGAACCCTACAGACTGGGTCAGGAAAAAATCTGCCTCATAATTTTAATTTTTTAAAAAAATGTGGATTAAGCATACAAACAAGCATATAGGGTTTATGGACACCAGTGTCCATTTGCCTTAATAAATAGAGTTTTGCATAGCAAAGCTGGAACAGTTGTTCCTCAACAAATTCTTGAACAATTTCATACATGAGCAAAAGAAGGCCTAGATCTCTCTGATTTTGTTTCCTTTGGGAGATCCCTTTTCCACAGAAACAATATCCACGGGGATTTTTCAGCAATAGTTAACAATTTAAAAATTTACAGTTCCGCTTAATGGGAAGTAATTTTCAAATATTCCCTTAGAGACTTGGGAACTGCTCTAAAATCCTTTTTGAGCATTCAGCATTATTGGAAGTTTATTATCTAGATTTCTATTATATTTGGAAGTTGCATAAATTAGGGTTTACTGAAAATGCTGAATTTCTACAGCTTTTGTATGAGTTAAAAATGAGTTATATATTAAAAACTGACCTGCTCATATTCATTTGTAGATTCCTGAGAACTGTTAGTTGTCATTCAAAAGCTTACTTAGAGCTGTGACTATTTTAAGACACATAGGTTTTCGTTTGTTTGTTTGATTGATTGATTGGGTGGTTTTTTGACACTGTTTGTGTATTTCTAAGGATATTACTAATATGTATTTGGTTTTCAGAGCAATGTCTAATCAGCAAGCACTAGAGAAATTTATTCTCAAGAAAGCTAAATCAGATGAATAACTATTAAGATAAGATCCTTGAGCTATACATCTTCAAATTCATCTTTAATCAATTATTTCATAATTGTATCATTTCCTTCATATTAAGCTGTTGGGTTACTTGCAGTTCTCCATTTTATATTATCCAAAGTACTTCTAAAACTGGCACATGAGAAGTATCTCTGCACAGGAATAAAAATACTAGATTTTCTTTTGTTCTATAATGGTTATAGCATAGGAACACAGTGCCTTTAAAAAGATATCAAGAACTTTGTGACTTGCCCTCTGAAGATATCAAATGATGAAATTACACTCTTTTATTTATGGAACCAGTGAGCCAGGTGTCCTTCTGAGTTTTGGATTTTCAATGGCCACAGCAGAGCTGCAGAATTATTTTGAATAATAAACTTTCTCCCATAGAGGTAATGATGAGAGTGATCTATTGATCTAACAATGACCAATAGTTCTTTTCATGCAGCACAATAACGTTTCTCAGCAACACAGGGTTTGATTATAATACGAAACTATGCTCTCCAGTTTCTCTACTCTTAAAATAGCACTTTTGTAATCTCTAAGCCACTAATATCAGTGTCCAGAAGTAATAGTGTCCTTTTTTGGACAGATAAGCTAAAATTGGTTCTGTTATTACTCAGCTCCAAGTTACTAGGGTTTTTTTCTGCATTTTTACCCTTGCAAAACACATTCTTCTTTTGAGAGACGTAATACAAGAAATTGAAAGTTGGACAGAAGCCTGTGTAATTAGAGATACTATTCTATATAACTCTTATTTTCATTAGACTAATTCCACTACTGTGTATGCACCTTAGAGAATAGAAATTGCCCAGCCTATAATCATTAGTTTACATGGACAGCTCTAAGGATACCCCCTAGTTGTTAAAGCAACCCTCTTTATTCTATGAAATAACATACTATACAATATGCTATAGTTTCCTGTAGATGATGTATTTTGAAAAAGGAAAACACGCTGGTGGTCGTGCAAAAAGGCAAATGCAGGATGTTATCATGCCCTCAGCTCTGGAACTAACAATCTATTGTTTCTTTCCATTTCTATTTCACATGCTTATTGTCTGTATAATATTTATTTACATGATATTTAACATTTCTTTTAAAATTTTCCTATAGAGTGTCTAAAGCATTCCCTTTATTCCAATGTAGATGAAGGCTGTGTTATTTGGGTTTCAACTTCATGTACAGTAACAACACGGTATTTTACTCACATTAGTTTCAATATTTTATGATTTTGCATAGAGTACATAACATAAGAACAGTCAGAACAAAGCACACAAAGCAGTAGTGTACAAAGGAGTACTACCGAATGGTGAATGGTGAGGGTGAACCTCACCCATTATAGGCCAGTGGCCAACATCTGGTTCTCTTTTTTCTTCATGAATAAGCTTACTCTTTTATTCCTTTTTTTTTTTACTAGATTACATAGCTCCTTTTTTGAAAGATTTTTGTTTTCACTGGCACATTGAAAATATTCAGGGATATCAAATCATATGCAAAAGATTTTTGCTACCTTCACAATTCCTTAGTATTCTATGCTCACACTACTTGTCAGAAAGCAGATGGGTCGTCTTCATGAGTACTTCCATGAGGGACTCTTGATGGATCCTCAAGCAATTCTTCTAGTTTATATGAAACAGCAGAGTAGCTGTTATTCTGCTTTTGTTTCTGCATTTGGACCATCATCTCAAGAAAATGTGTGCATCTGTGCACATTCATGCACATTCTATCCTTGTAAAACTATCACTATAAGAGCTAGCTCATGCTTGATTTGCGAAGCTATCGTGTCACTCATAAAACAGTTGCCAAATCTAAGTGATAAAAATATTCATCAAAATTCCAATAATATATTTTTAATATAGGTTAGTGAAAATAGTGCTGTTTACTTTTGTAAAGACATAAGCACAGTAGAACAGATTATATAAATAAATTTTGATTCTCAGTCCTTAAGAATGATTGGTTCTAATGAATAAGAAACCACATATATCCCTCAAGTAGCTCCAACAGTATATAAATGCATAAATCTCCATTTCTAGGTACAAAAGGGCAAAAGTAGCTAATATTGAGAATACTATGCCTGGATAATGTTGATTTGATCTTTAATTTTTTTTCTTTAGGTAGGTTTGGAAAGTTAAGAGATAAGATCTAATACATTTTTGATGCATTTTTCTTTATCGTATCACAGTCACAAAATAAGTTTCTTCAGGCATATATGGAGTGTTCTAAATGATAGTCTGCTGAGATCTGAAGACATAAGCCTTAAAAATAGTCATATTTTATAGTCTTCCTTTCTGAAGGACATTCAGACAAACACATATAGCAGTAGTGAAAGGAATTCAGATGTATCCTTCCTCAGATACTAATAGATGAAGCATGAACAGAGTTTAACGATTCCTTTGAATTAACTCTGTGTATATTTCCTTCAAGACTAAGAAAAGATCAAATCAGGCAGAAATATTTGTTTATATTCCCATCCTTCACATAGTTTTTATGTATATATATTAGATATTATCAACAAAGGATTTTAATTGTACAACAAAAATCTGCCTAATTGCATGGCTGTACATTGGCTAAGTAAATAGTCTTTTGTTTCATTAATGACTCCAAATCCCTTTGTGTTCTCTATTTCCACCACTGGTGCCCTTTAATACATCTTCTTTAACAGCCTGTTAAGAGTCTCACTCCCATTGAACTATCTTGGAAAATAAATAAAAATAAAAAAAATGATAATTAGGGATATTTTGAAGCACAGCCAAGTAGTCCAGTATGCTTTGTCTTATGGTATAAGAGGGAGCGCTCAAAAAATGTGTGGCCCAAAAAATCACACCTCTCTCGAAAATGAACTAACTTAGGAATGATGTTCTTAAAAATCTGCAGGATGCCATTCCTTGAAAGTCATAAAGAAACAGACAGAGAGGGAGAGAGAGAGGAAGAAAGGCAGAAAGGGAGGAAAGAAGGACAGGAGGTATGAGGAGAGGAAGGGAGAAAGGGATGAAGGGACAAAGGAAAAGAATTTATTGTTTGGCATTATATTAACTTGAATCAGTCACTGGTCCTACATTTCCAGCATACACATTATTCTTTCATATACCAGATTCAGAATGTGAAAAATAGAAATCTCATGTGGACTAGTATGAGTACACATGAGGGCTCCACATGAGGAATCCATATAAGTGCCATATGACCACCACGGTATATTTGGGCCATAGAAGATCAGAAACATAAGATCTTGCTAAGCAAAAATAAATAAGAATATAAATTTTTAAAATATGTATTTATCATAGTGAAAAAGGTATTATTTTAATGTTCTCTTTTAACTTGATTTTGAAAAAAATGTGCTAAGAGGAGATTTTCTTTAAATATAGAAAACCATTAATATATCAAACATTATAGAAAAGTAGAAATAAGTTAATTAATAATGTTACAAATTACATTCCCTGAAGTTGAGTCCTGACTGGTTTTGGTCCATTATAAGTGGCACAATATAAAAGAAAAAATAATGTGTTATTTGTGCAATATATGCTGATAATCTCTTACAGTTTCTATATGAA
Organism: Nothura maculosa; assembly: GCA_032353885.1. Classification (NCBI taxonomy): domain Eukaryota; kingdom Metazoa; phylum Chordata; class Aves; order Tinamiformes; family Tinamidae; genus Nothura; species Nothura maculosa. The sequence continues at coordinate 141,806 of JAUBOD010000203.1, read as the reverse complement.
TAATACAATCATTTTTCAGATGTTCAAATGAATAGAATGTACACAACAAGCTGAATATACCTGTTCAGGTTAAGAAATGTACCAAAAAATGTATGAGGCAAGATTTTTAAAGTTATAAATTTTCCTGATTTAAAGTATTCTGCATGAATTTAGTTTTGCTAATGTACCTCTTTACCTAATTCCTTAATGAATAAGTAACATGAAAATTATCTTAAAGATTTCCTGCCTAGGAGGATAAATGTTGTTGAATATCAAAGAAGTTATTGCTTTAGAAAACACTCCTATGTTACAGAATATGTAATCTTTGTGCTCATAATTGTTATCCATGTATTTTTCTACATATCACAAAGTTTCTGATTGCCTAGCAGTTTTGGATCAGTGAAACAAGTTGTATTTGCAGGTACTGGAAAAGAGCATCTTTAATCAATGAGTATATCCTTCACAGATTCTTTTTTTTTTTATATATAGTTGAATTTATTCTCTATTATATTTAATTTGGTTTGTACTATATTATTAAATAATGTTAATGCAAGTGTATCAGTGGCAAATTCAAACATAAAAATACAGTATGATTATAACTAACATAAATCAGCTTAACCCAGAATAATCAAATAATATGCTTTGCTGACATTCTAAGTGGCTGGTTTTGACTGATGATCCAGAATTGATTCTGAAAATACAGGTATGAACAGAAGATTTGAATGATCTCCAATTAATAGAATTACTGTTTTACAATGGGAAATGTTGAAGCAGCACTTAAAATATTTGATTATTCATTAAAAAAAAAAGTAAAAGAAAGAAAAAATGAAAATCATAAATTTGAACATTGTGAGCCATATTTCCTGTAAAAATATTATAGGTAATGGTGTAATTAATTTTATTATGGATTGTTCAGTAAGACATATTCTAATTGTGTAACTTTTAAGTAACAGTATAAATATGCACTGGTTGATATAGCTGATATATATTTAGTTCCTGGAGAAAGATAAAAGCCCAAATGCATGACAAGTTCAACTATAAATGAATAAATTTACCTACATTATTACCTACAATTGTGCATACACACATGAATGAGCATTTTTTTAAAAGTGTTTTCATTTTGGCATCAGTTACTTTATGAGAAAAACAGTTTCAAAATAATAGTTACTTTTAGATTAACAGAAGTAGAGCACTTCTAGATGGCATGCTCTTCTTCAGCTGATCTAAGCTTTTAACAGTAGATCTGCATCTTTTTGTTCAAGTTTGATAGATTTTCATCCTTAAACAAACAAATTTGAAAAAGAAAAACTCAAACAAAACTCAACTGAATTCATTAGACTAAGGGATCATTAAAATATATTTATTTTTAAGTCTTTATTTACCAGACTAATTAAAGTTACCTACTGTGACACAACCACTACCCACTTGCTGGTGATTTTTCAGCAGCACTAGCTAAAGTAAAAAAGACTATACATTTTAATGTCAGGAACAAATCCATTAACAACTCCATTTTTTCTCTGTTAAAATCTCTCCTGAGTGTTTAAGTACATGGTTAGAAAATCTATACCATAAATCCTGAGAAAAAAAACAATCAGTACTCCATCCACTTTCATTTCCTCCATATTTCTGATGTCATAAAAAGCAATATCCATCATAGCTAATATTCGTCCAGTAAGAGGTATCCTATCTATGTCAACATGGTCCTGCCTTTGTGTTATCTTCGTTCTTCATTTTACGTAAAATCTGGCTATGATGGAAAATCTAACTTTTAGGCAAAGAAAAATTGGGGAGATGAAAGAAGAGATATCTTCTATTTCTTAAGTGTTCATACCACGAGGTTAGAAGACCATACCACTAGCTAAAAAAAGACCACAAAATGACATTTAAAGAGATACTCGCCTCTGGGGTGTGTTGACAATTATTTTACCTAAGTGAATAAATAAATAAATAAAAAGATTAACTGAAAGAAAAGATCAAATATTTCAAGGTGCAAAAGGAGCAGTTCACTTTCAAAATTATTTTCTCCTCACATGAAACAACATTAATGTTTCTTCCCATCTTCTTACAAGCACAAGTACACAACTGACATCAAATGGATGATTTATGAAATGAGAAAATATAGGATGATCCCATTCAAGTGGTAACATAAAAGATTAAAAAAATAGAGAGAGGAGTAGAAATTTTCATATAATGATTTAAAAAAATAATAAAGTCTCCTAAGAGTTTCTGAAAGCATATTGAGTTCTCCCCGGACTGCTATTCCGACAGAGTGTTATTAAGTCTAATAATAAGAATTAGTGACTTACTAATTCTTATTTCACTCATATTGTTATAGACACCTGATCATAACAGTAACAAAGAACTTGTATTTGTCTACTTCAGGTAGAAAAATCTGTGAATAGAAACACCCTAAAGTTTGTTTGTTTGTTTGCTTGCTTCCTTATTTATTTGTTGAGAATGTATGGTTCATGTGAAACATACATCAAACAGAAGTTCCAAATATGCTCCTAGAAAAGTTCTGCTATTTCATAAATTGTTAATATCTAATAATTCTCCTAAAATGAAGTCTGAATAGAAGACAATCCAAACCACTTTCTGGTTTTAATCCATGTAAAACTTGTAGCTCATGCAAAAATAACAGTCTGGCTAATAGTACCTGTGAAGCATTTCCAGTTCTATCTGTAAACAAACAAACAAACAAATAAGAAGGTGGTTTTAATCCAACATTTCATGAGTTTATGTTTAGCATTTTATGTAGTGATTATCCAGTTTATCCAGATTTCGCTGAACAGAAAAGGGGATCATTGAATGCTTGTTAAGTAGTCTTTGTATTCATGATGTGTTTGCTTAAATTGAAGGCGTTAAGACCGTTAAACATGGTAGGAGCCAAAAGATACAGGGAGAAAAAAGTCAACAATAATAAGCATTAATTATTAATTAATTCTCTTCGATTCTTCATATTCCAGTTATGACTGCAAAATGATAGTATATTATCATATTCCTTAATCTTTCAATATACATTACCGCATAACACTATTAGGAGATATTTAGGAATCATTAATTTGCCTTGTAGATAGAGGAGTATGGAAATAGGGCACATTCTAGTTTCTCTTTTGCATTATTGACAGAACTTCTAGTAATTGTTCCTCTGGAAGAGATTAGAGAGGATGGAGGTTAGAGCTAAGAAAGAGACAAGACAAATAAATTAATAAGGGATGTAGATCTGCCATTTTTTACAATGACTACAAAAATATTTGGTTTAGATTTTCCCCAAGCAGAGTATTTTCTCTTTTATAAAGCGGAAACTCTTTAATATTTGTGTTTAGGAAATGCAAGTAAATCTCTTTTTCTCCAGTTCTTATCTACAACAACAGAAACCATTTCACTCATCAGCCAAACTGAAATGGGAGGTATTGCTTGAAGTTTACATCACTTCAAAGAAAAGTAACAGTCAGAAAGAAGTGAAAACTATTTCTCATCACTTGATTCATCAGACAATTGCGCGGAAAATCCTTTTATAAGTCTGTTGGTGTTCCGAAAGAGTGGGGTGAAAGGATGCAGGGATATTCCAAAAAGCACCCATGATTGAAAGCGTTCTTAACCTACATTAAATCTTGATAACGTAATAATGAGTCTTTTAAAAGGATAATTCTAATTCCCCTATCTACTTCAATAAAGACTGTATACAGCTAATCTGCTTTGCCCTTTCAATTAACTCGTTCAGGACGTTCGCTTTAGTCAGCACCCTGAATGAGTCATTAAAATTCTTGTTCTGTGAGAGTTGTGTGCAGTGCGCTGTTGTTTCTAAATTCCATTAAATCCGAATGGTCTTTATCGCCCCATGACCACTGTGACTTCAATCAGCCAATTTAATTACCTTACAAAATTGTCAGCAGAAGCAGCAAAGAAAAACAGGAAGGACTGTGACGTTATCAAATTGAAATCTTCCTCTGTGCTGTTTAATCTAGACCAGTCAATAACAATGCTTCTCACCTCCTCGCTGCCTTCCCGAGGCTCTTAACCTTGCGCTTCCTTCAAAGATTTCTGTTGCTGTTTATAAGACCGATTTCGAACTCCTCTCTGGAAGAATGTTAACATATAGCGCAAGCTTCTTGTCTTTGGCAGTAAAATTTTCATTGCCTCTAAATATTGGGGTTAGCAAACCATGGACGTCTGAGGACTGCTGTAGCAAGAACTTGTGCTGCAAATTTTGATCGTGTTTTTGATCTGTAGGCGAAAAGCCTTCCGCATCAAAACCAGAAATGTACATTCTCGCGATTTTCTCTTAAATTCTCTCCTTAACACAGGCAGACAAGACAGTCCACATTCCACTGGCTGAAAGAATGCCAGTGAAAAATCCCAGACAAAGTGCATATCCAGTAGAGCTAATTCAGGTCCACTCTACTTGATTACTCAGCAGGAGTTTTTCTCTGGAACACTCATATCTGTACCTATTTGCAGAGAGCAAGCCTTTGCTACTCTTCCAGGTCTTTGCTGGTTTTAAATGATATGATATATCAAAATAATCATCTGACTCACAGAAGTGTATTGCTAGGCACCTACTGGCAACTATTCAGTTGGGCTTTTCTCTGATTTTGCTAAGTAGCTTCTTGAAAAAAAAAAAAAAAAAAAAAAAAAAAAAAGTTCCATAAAGAATAATACCATTTGCATGAGCCCAAGCAGCTCGGTAAAGTGGTATCTCAGATGAAACCCATACCAGACCTTCACAGAAGAACAGAAGAGTCTCTCCCCTATCTGTATTCCAATAATAGAAAGAAATAAGTGTTTTTTGTTTTGTTTTGTTCTTTCATCCTAAGGAGGACTTGACCAGACTAAGCAATGTTTTACGAATTTTACTATTATCCTGATGCAATGGACGGTAAGAATTTTTGCTTGGTGTGCTTTTAAAAATAAATCAGTAATGGGAAATGAGTCTAAGGATTCAAAACTACCTCTAAGGAAGGCCCCTTCCACTAGGTTTTATTGTATCTCTTTTCTTTTAAAGCTGTGGGAGAAAGGGGATACCTTCCTTCCTACTAGCATCATTTTAACGTATAGCTTTGAGGTCTCTTTTCCATCTACTTCAAGGCAGCTTTCACTGGAAACACTTTCAACGCCAAAGCAGCAAGAAGTCAAGATTACATGCACAGGCCTCTGCTTGTGTTCCTCCTTCTTTTTGAAGATATAGAAGCAAGAGGGAAATAAATCCACGGAAACTCTAGAAATAAAGATTAGGCCAGATTTTCACATACTCTCCTGAATAAACAGCAGAGACCAAGCCTGAAAGAGGCGATTTAAACAAAGAGGATAAATGAGGAGCATATCTAGCCGCAAAGCTAAAATAAGTGCCCCATTTAGAAAGTAAGAGGAAAAGAGGGTTTTAAAATACCTTGTTCTGGAGACGGAATAATGGAGTAAATTCCTACAAGCTCAGGTGAAGTGTCACTGATGGTTAGCACCTCTTAACACCTCATTAACAACTCCCAGGGCTGTTGTTGAGCCTTAATTGGGAAAGTGCTGGGCTGCCCTAAGGGAGAAAAATTTAGCTGCGAGCGGACCTAAACAAACATGGTAAGCTTAGGCTATGGTAAACTAAGCAGCATAGTTTTGGGTGCTGGAGGTGGATGGTGAGGATATCTCTGCTCAGCATATCCCGAGACAGAGGGTGGATCGTTTGAGGTTACCTCACTACGTGACAGTGTTTCCCACAAGCAGCTACCTTCAGTGTGCCTTCACTGAGGGCAGTGAATCGATAGACGACGAAACATGATCCCTGATAACGGAGCGGATTTGCCCACGGTATCCCGATTTTGCTTTTGTAAGGTGTCAAAAGATAAGGGAAAGGTTTCCATCCTACTTAGTCCAGGTGAGACGAATGCTAAGCCGCTACTCTGACTGCTGTTTTTCTTCTTTCTCAGACCAGGACCTGCTTTTATTTATTTATTTATTTTTCCACGAACAGCAATGGTTTAGGATGGCTTCTGTTGGAAATCCTCGAGTACAAACCTCGCCCTCGTAGTTTGCTTTCCTTAGGGAAGCTTTCCGACATGGTAAAGGAGGATATGTGGCAGTGTGTCCCCTAAAACAAGGTGGCGTTTAGCAGGGCTGGCTGGGATGATGATGCCCAAATACTGCGCTGCTCTATTCCAGCAGCAGAAGGCCAGTGTCCGGCAACCGCTGAATCGCCCAGGAAACCTCAGTGCCGTCCTGGAGCGAATTACTCCATCACTCCAGCCGCTCCCATGTTTGCTCCCTAGCACGCAGACGAAAATAACCCCCAGCCTTTGACATATAACCGAGGCGGTTCGACTCGCTGGTGTGATTGTTAAAAGGAAGCTTGGGAGGGAGAAAGGAAGAGGGAAAGAGGGCGCGCTGGCTAGTCCCAACAATGACAGAAGCTGTGGGAAGGACAATGCGAATCCATGGTAGTTAATTTGCACAGGAGGAATGAGGGGGCTGGAGCTCTGGCAGGCTTCAAGCTCTCCCTTGTTGCCATAGCGCTACTGGCTTTGCAAGAAGAGCGGGGGCTGGCGGGCTGCCTTCTGGGGGGGAATCTCCTCGCGTTTCCTCGGAAAGGCGACGGGCATCCTGTCCCCGTGGAGGCAAGGACGTTATGAAGGAACGGAGAGCATAGGAATCTGATGAGGAAATCCCCTCCTGGACATTAGAAAAGCCCTCTCCTGGACGCTAGCAAAGCTCTTTCTGCTCCTTCCCTCCTCCCCTATAAAGAGACGGAGAGACATTACTCTCTGGGGAAGGAGTTGGACTGCTCTTACGGTCAGAGTTAGTGTCATTTGCACACCAAGACTAGACTAAAGCCAGGCTCCCCAAAGCAGAGAGCTGCAACAGGCCTGGCTGAGCAGGGAGCAAGTGTTCTCTCCGCTCTTACGTCGAAGATTTTCCATAATAAAATAAACCAAGCAGCCACTCCCTGTTTCTTTTCCCTGAGTCTCAGATGGGCGACAATCATTTTTAAGGACAAGAGAAAATGTTTCATGACTCAGAAGCAGATTCATACTTTGCTGCTACAGATAGTGGAGTGAACATAAGCCTTTAACAGCCTAGGAGGCAGTCTGTAAAGGAAGTTAGTCCAGAAAGAGACGTGCATGTGCGACCATGTCCCTCCATGCACAGGGACATGGAGTCCCGCTACTCGAGTCCCCTTCAGTCTCTGAATCAATTACAGTCATTGTCGAAACGCTGCACACCAGGGATAGCTTCATAATCACACTGGATTAAATTCAAAAAGGATGCTAGTCAGAAAGAAGAGAGTTCATATCTTTCTAAATGGTGTGACTAGAGCTAGTTTGTTTGCATAGCTGCCAACAAAACTAAACCAGACTCCTGGATACTGACCCTCGGCATCGCTCATGAATCCCGTTTCATGTACGGACAGACAACTGGACAGTACTGGGTATCTGTCACCCCTGCCACTCATTTTATGGCCACGATTATGGAACAGACTGAATGCAAAATAAACCCTGCGATGATGTACAGACCTGTTTAGTCATGTCCAAAGAAACGAGAATTCCTTAAGACGGTTGCTAAGAGCAACGTGCCTTAAGCACCACCTTTAGACCAGATGGAAGCAGAAAATAAGTGCTACTAGGAATTCAGCACGCGAGAACAGTAACAGCATCGTGACTTTTTAAAACGTTACCAAGCCTCCCGTCAACATGAAAGCATGTGCGAGAAGGATTCGTGGGATGAGGGGAGAGATTTTAAAAAAGCATCACCCACATACACACACACACACATGTAGACACACACACATACAAACACACATGTACACACAAAATGCTACTCCTCACAGGCAAAAACAGAGCTTTCAGTGTCCCATGGAAATGGACACAGAGGCTGCTGGAGCCAGTGCCGTCGTAGCCAGTTGCAAGAATTCTCTCCTGCGTCCAGCAGCAGTGTCAGGGGCGCAGGAGGTTTCGCTTGCCGAGGGACGCAACTTTCTGCCTTCACCCTGCCCTGCTCCTCGCCGCGGTGTCCGCGGAGCGGCCCCCAGGGACGCCGGGCCCTGCCCCGTCCTGCCCTTTCCTAAGGCAAAACTTCTGTAGGGGATGCAGAGGCAGAAATCTCTCACTCTCTCCTACTCTCTTACAGACAGAGCTGTTAACATTACACACATACGCACTCAGAGCTGTTAAGATGGGTCCTGTGATCTGAGAAACCACTTTGTTCTCCTTGAAAATTCATGCAGATCTATGACTTTTTTTTTCTTTTCTCTCTATAGGGAGGAGTGGGGAGAGAGGCGAGCGAAGGGGAGGGTGACTCATATAACTTTCCTGGAAGAGAAAAGATTTTCTTTTTCTGAAACATATAGCAAAGGCCATTCTTTATCACTGAACAAAGCATAAATCATGTCTCCTCTAACACTAAATGCCACTGAAGTGACAAGCAACCAGACAGGCGCTGCAAGTGAAACCAGTCTAGAGGTCTCCAATTTCAGCCCCGTGTCCATACAGAATTTGCTCCGATGGAGCAGAGCTGGGCGGCAGAAACTTAACAACTAGTTGACAGGTTTTAACTAAGCAAGCACCGTGTTAGCCGTGCTTCTCACTACAGCAGAATCAAAACAGATGCATTATGAGGAAGCTCGGAAGTCACGCAAGCTCCGCAGAGCCTTAGGCAAACACGTTTGCAAGTCATTTTTCTGTCTATTGTTATTATAATTATCATCATCAGTATGCCGTTACTACGGCTACAATGAGCTGCAGTTACAGAAAACAACACATACAGCAATTCATCCCCCTGGATGCAAAATAAAGAGGGACTTCGGTGCCTGACTCCAGGAGCACGTCCCGGCTCTCCCCCAGCACCCGCTTCTGAGACAATCATACGTTTATACGGTATACCGCTTTAAATGCGCGATGAAAAAGTGTCGGGAAAGCTTACCAAATCTTAATACATGTGTGGTTCCTTGGGAATATCCAATCCACAGTAAGCAAAGAAGGAGTCTAATGATGCATCTGAAGACTGGATTAGTTAGAATAGGGGGAATAATCTTCATGATGTTTCTATGCACACGCGCTGCCTTACTTCCCCTTTCTAAGCCGTCAGATTTCCCGGTAGGGTAAGAATGAGGATACGTAAATTGCTGGCCCTCAGACACGATCACGGCATGGTCACAGAGAGAGGAGAGAGTCTACGCTTCCCAAACCCATTAGCAATCCCTGCATGTTCTTCATTCACTGCGCCAAGGAGCAACCTTCAACTGCAAGGAATGGTGGGACATCCATGTTAGTCGGGGAGAATCCTTGAGAAATCCAAACACACACAATGTCCAGTCGAGTAAACCTGGGAGGCAAGAAAGGAGGAAAATCAATAGGTAATCCAGCTCGAGAAATCGCTGAGGTATTGCCACATAGCGAGAGTCAATGAGCAGCAGCCGTTTTACTGGCGAAGCTTTTGCCGTGCTCCCATTCTACTGCACTGCTGCACAGCTTCTGACGCGAAGCCAAGATTAAGTGAGAGAAATTGAGATAGCTCTTCTCTTCTTAAGGCTGCCTGCCAGACAGCCTTCCCAATTTCTATTATGCAACCGATATGATCGCCTAGCGTTGTCGGAGGAGAAAATAGCTCGTTTTTATTTACATGTTTCTAATTGCTCTTGATATTTCAGTTGCTCTGAACAATAGCTGTTTTCTGCTAAGAGTCTGTGGCAGGGGCAGCGAGTGGGGGCGCAGGGAGAGAAAAGAAGCGGTGGTATAAAAATCAATTCATGCATCTGAACAACTGGCTGGTCGAATAGCTGTATTTAGCTTCGGAGTTGTCAGACAAAAGCTTAACAATTATGTCATGCAGGTTATTACAGTAAGATTTAAGCTAAAAATGGTCGTGATATTTGCACTCAGTAACTGTTGCTTACTGGTATTAATGCATGAAATAGTGTAAATACGCTGGCTTGTGTATTGGCTGTCCTTAGGAACTCGTTCCGGACCCAGTGGTTACGGAACACTGACCACCTTTTGCAAAGTAAACAGGAATCGGTAGCGCTGCAACAGCCTGATACTGAAAGCACATACCTATACTTTAGTTTCTTTCAACTTGCTTGAAATTGTAATATTGCTTAAGGGGCAGAGTAACTTGTGGATTTAACAGTTTGTATTTTGCACTCCACTATGCCTTTTTTTTTTTTTTCCTCCAAAGCTCAGCTTGTCTTTCATTCCAGTGCTATGGATAAGTGCTACTGTTCTTCCCTGCACTAAGGGAAGTTTACTACCCAGTTTAGCATTTTGCAAAACACAAAGAAAACAACAGCACTTCTTAGTTTACTTATGGGATCCTGAATTTGTATCTGCAAATTCAGTCATGGACTTCTGGACAGGTATTGCACTTTGTGGACGACTTCAGATCTTCTTTGGAAATGCAATTACTTCTGCTTCTGTACCATTAAAATGTATTGATTCAGGACTGTCAAAGACTTTTACAGTCTGAGTGAAGCTTTTGCTGAATATATTTAAGCTTTCTTTCCAATATTAGAAGACAATTCCTGGTTCCCCACGAGGAAAATGATTTTAATTTATTCTATATTCTGCCTACAGACATCTTTTGTCTCCTTTTTGTGTCTCTCCACCTCTTATTGCCAAGGAAAATATCACTGAGATATTTCCTCCCCACACACACAGATGAACATAGAATAAGCCTGACTTTACAGAAATAAATACTTAGCAAATCTGAGCTGATGAAAATGCTCTTTGGGTTCTAACAATGCATGGCAGAAGTGAGTGACAGCTAATTCTTAAATAATATATGTATTGTGGACATGCAAAATAAGTAGCATTTAATTTATTACCTGTAATCTTGATGCTCTGTACCTCTGAAAGTGTTAGCAATTCACAATAACTTTTTATGCTTATGGCTTACTGATTTCTTCTGCACATATTTACTTAAAACATTGTAAAACGCCAATGAAAAGGAATATACATTCTGGGAAGGGATTATTAAACATCATTGATTTTTTTTTTCGTTAAGATGGAGGCATAACTGCAGTGTCAAAAATAAGTATCATGAATGGCTAGTTCTGCAGTCTAGCAGGGAATTCAATCAGACGATTTGACTATTGGAGCACTTTAAAAGATCACCTAGTGCTAAAAGCAAGGATATCTAGCGACTCCTTCAGTTCACACTTAGAATATCTCCTAGAAAAAAAGTGTGCACAGTGAAATGCTCTTTCTCGCATGGGCTATTTCATTTGTTCATTCTACTTGTTCATATTTTATCTTAGCCAAAGGAGAAATAAAACCGATCGATGCAAAATTGTGAGCATTCTCTTTTTACCTTCTCTTTCCTCTGATGATGCTGAAATAAACTAGATTAGGTATCTTTTTTTATACAAGTACTTTTTTTTGTTAAATGCTCTGATTCAGCTTCCTGTTTAACCTGATTTTATAGTTTAAATTTGGAAAGTAACTTCGAAAAATTGAGAATTATTGTCAGCTTTAGTGTATTTGGAATGATACAAAACAAGCCTTATTTTTTTTTTTGGGGGGGGGGGGAGCTACTGAGAGAGGGAGTAGGGAATGACTCTTTTAATCTGTCTAATTTCATGTGTTCTCTTGAAAAACGTGCAGTTGTCTGTAACCAAGCCTACAGAGAGCCTAACTCCCTGCGGTTCTTACACAAGCAAGCGAGATTATAAGACTCCTCACTACCAATTCCTTTTATTAGTAAAAGCCCTCAGTGAAACCCTGCAGCCTCGTGCTGGAGGAAAACCCGGGGTGTCTCCGTTCCGGCTCCCCGCGGGGCCGGCGGGCGCGGGTGGCACCGGGGACAGCGCCCGCCACCGGCTCTGCCGTTCAGTACCGCGGACAGCGCCGCCCGCCTGCGCAAACGCCGCGTCTGTCACTCCAGGTGTCAAAAAAACGTTTTTTTTTCCACCCCCCTCTCTTTTCCTTTTCTTTCTTTCTCCCCCCTTCTTCTTCCTCCAATGATTTCACAACACATAGAGGAAATTAAAATATTTTATCGGCCCTTTTAAAGGCACATACTTCGCTCTCGGCTCTGGGAGCCGCTCTGCTGCCTAGTGGCGTTTTGTGGGCTCCAAAGGAATTCCGCTGTTAATATCTGCTATCACGCATTCACCCAGTGCTCTCTGGCAACATTCCTCCAGCCTTCTGTCAAATCCCAGCTCCCACCTTGAAAGACAGTCGTAGTTATTTCATATTCATATGCTCAAAAATAGCAGCTGCTTATCAAAAGGTAAATCTTGCACTATTTGGAACTCACTGAATGTTTATTGGCTGAAGACCATTTATAAAATACACAATTAACTAAATTCTCACACTTCAGCACTTCAGAGTCCTTTTCTATAAATTAGATTTTAGCTTCATTTCTTCTTCTGAGGGGTGAGAGGGAAGCTTTAAAAATATTTTTATCCACTCTCCAGAATAATTTCAATGTGCAGGCAGGAAAACGTTTTTATTTCGCTTCATATCTCCTTCCACGTATCTCCTTCAAAGGCTGGAGACGCCAGATGAAACATTTCCCTGGAGAATCTGAGGTTGCCTTTGGGGGAGGGGGCAGGAGGATCTTGCCACCAGTGACACTCAATCCTTTTCCAATTGCAGTCCTTACGAAACTGCTCTACACACTTCACTGACTAACAGCAGCAACTGGGAGATCTACCCATCCTTGTTTCTATGTTTTGATTTATTTTACAGCTTGGACATCTACAGTGGACATAGTAGTAACACATCTTTAATACACATTGAGAAGGTTCAAGTGAAGCTGGTTTTCAAAAAATATCCAGCTGTAGGAGCGGAAAAGGAAAATAGACCATCTAAGGCCATTAAATCTCTCTGAGTAATAAAAGCCCACTAAATTCTTTAGGTATATATCAAGTGCAAATGGTGATCTTACATGCACATACTGTTACATTTCGAAAGGGGAATTTTGCAATTCTGACTACATTGTTATATCAAACACCTTTTCTTTTTTTCACTTCAGACCATATTGTCCTGTTACCCTAATAAAATTTAATTCTGTTTTAGCTAGCTGCCACCTGCTGGGTTATATAGTTTTACCACAGTACTTTAAAAAGAAATTGCTTTGATTTTCAAGTCATAGCTATAAGAACTGAGGATACCATTTTCCATCGCTTGCCTTATATCACTTAATCTGCTGTTATTTTTCATTCCTCTCTTAAATCTCCTAAAAACAACTGACATATACTTAGTATGTATATAACATATGCTCCCTAAAGCTTTGTTTCTTGGACATTTTTCAAGAAACTCTTGCAAACACCCCAGACTTGCATGCCACCACGGTCCTCCCGCTGTTGCAATCTGCTGTGTGGAGAGCATTAGTTCCCTGCAACACCTGACCAGCCTCTCTAGATCTTTAGACAGAAGAACTGCAGCTCTGCTGACCAAGCAGTATCACAGTCCTCCCCTCTAAACGTCTGCCAAAGTGTTCAAATGAATGTTGATATCATTTAAAAGCACATTGTGGCCCACTTGCACTTCACTCTCACCAGCTATAAAACTATAGGTTCTCCTCTCCCTGTTATTAGCTCAGTTCCAATTTCCAACCAAGTTTCTGCTGCGCCGATGATTAAAGACACTTTAAGATGGTAGTTAATTTTTAGCTACTGGAAAGAGGAACTGAGTATGCAATAGATTGGCTTGTTCAGGCACTTTAGGGCACCACAGTAGTGTACTTTCCTAGCAGGTTTTAAGCAGCAACAAAAACGTTTATGATATTATATACAGATCAACCTTTCGTCCCTTCAGTTTGCTTTGGGCCTGGAAAAGCTATAAAAGCGTTTGGGGGGAGAGGGAGGTTGTTTAGTGTTTTCCATGCTCTACTCTATGGGAGAAAAAGAAAAAAGTTTCCAAGGAAAACGTGAAGAGAGGTTTTCACTATAATGTATTCCTCCTTCTTTGGTGCGCACGAGGCTCTGGCAAGCATGCCTGCACTCCGACAAGAGCTTCTCTTGCTTCAGAGACAGAGAGAGTCTGAATGCCCCGTCTGGGCTAACGATGATGCTCTCGCCAAGAATGACAAATTTATTCAGAAATAAATGGCAGGGCGGGCGGCAGCCCGAGCAGGAGGCTGGCTGAGCCCGCAGCGGGTGCCGGGGCAGGCAGAGGTACTGGCGGGTGCCCGCCCTCAACTGTGGCCAGAGCAGAGCCCATTTCTCACCTCCTCTCCCCCAGCAGAGCTCTCCTGCCTGGGTCTGTGGGCTCGAGGTCCACCCGGGTGGGGATAGCTCCGGGCTAGTGCGGGGGCCAGTGGCGCCGGGACTGGGCTGGGCTCGCCCTCACCTCCACCTCGGCGTGGGGACAGCGGCGGCCGGGGCTGACACGGTGCGGAGGGACAGCAGGGAGGGGAAGGCGACAGGTTTGTCCCCAGGGGCGGCAGAACCCCGCGGCAAGAACCTGCTAGAGCAGAGCAGCCCCCGGCTCCACTCGGAGCACCCCGGCCGGGGCGCACCGCGGTGCTGCCCCCAGCGCCGCAGCCCCTGCCCCTCACTCCACATGCAGCCCCTCTGGCCACGGCGGTGCCCCGGGGCGTCCTCCTACCTTGAGCTGCGGGCGGGGAAGCGGGGAGGGAGAGGAAGGCGGAGGCAGGGGGAGGAAGGGCGGCGGCAGGACGGCCGGGGGCTGCCCGGGCTGCGGTGCAGCCGGCGTCCGGGCACCACTGACAGCGACGGCGGACGAGCGAGGGAGGGAGGGAAGGAGGGAGGGAAAGAGAGAAGGAGGGAAACAGGGAGGGAGGAAGAGAGGGAGACCCGCCTCCCGTCGGGAGCGCCGCATAGCGCCCTTTAAAGGCGCAGAAACCTCTTCCCGGCCGCCGCCGGCTCCTAGCTGGGCGCCTCCGCCTCTCCATCCACCCAAGCCCTCTGGGCGGCCAATTTCGGGCCATCAAAGGCTCGAGCTCCTGAAACCGAGGTCTTTGAGCCCGTGGAAGGACGCTTGATCCTTTCTGCCTGCAAAATGGGGCCCAGCATTTCCCTGGATCCGACCCCCCTCGGGCACTTTCTCTCCTCACTATGCAGGTTGCCGAGGGCTGGGAAGAGGGAAACGTTTCTGCGAGGGCGACAAGGAGTCGAGGGACGAGGGACGGCAGGGGCGGTGTCAGCCATGCCTGAGTCGGGGGCCACGCCGTCAGGTGGGCGAGAGTGAGCGCTGTCCACGGGACCTGCCACCGCCTCCCTGTCCCCTCGGTCCGACCCTCTCCTAAGCCCCAACTCTCTCACTGCGGGGGCGTAATAGGGACAAACCCTCCCCCTAGGAACAACGTTGTGAAGTGGATATTCCTCGCAGGATTGCCAATGCTCCCCGCTGTTCCCCAATTCAATTCGCCTTAGCGACCCCTAAGGCGTGAGACTGGTTTCCCGTTCTCTCGGTTCTGCTTCCTGGCTCTCACAAGCCTTGAAGGGCTGCGGGATTTCCCCAGCTCCCCCAGCCGCAGCTCCTCGCCCCCACTCTACCCTCCGGCCTGCCACCACTGCCGGAGATCTCATCTCCGAGGCAGATATGCTATGCAGCGTGTCAGGAACACCCCCGTGCTTCCCCTGCTCCCCTCGAACGGAAATCCCAGTGCCCGCACTGGCAGGGAAGTGCTCCCGTATCCCCCGGGGACTGCTCAAGCATCGCCCCATGCGAGCAGCCACAGAGACCCGGTTATCGGAGACGGGGGGAGCTCGAAAAGCACCAAAGAGATGAGACTGAAGCGGTGGAGCGGGGAAAAGCGAGAGGGGAGTGGGGGACGGTGGAGACGGGACGGGCACTGAAGGCTGAAAAGCTCCCGTAATTAAGTAAACAGCAGAGTTGTTGTGCTGGGTAAATAAATAGTCAATGATGCCTTTGTAGGGGAGCGCGCAGGCGGCCGGGGCGCGCGGCAGGCTCACAGCGAGGGGCCTGCTGGCTGTGACTTGCAGCTTAATCGACCCCACAGCACATCGCTTAATTACTGGCAGCGCACTTGCATGGCCAACAGAAAATTCATTACTCACTTCATCTGCCTCAGGCCGTAATGGAGATATGTAAAGGAGATAAATCTTGTAAAAATAAACCCCGAAACTAATCCAAACAAAACTAAGGCAAGCGTAAAGCAAAATGCTTTGTGCCACCTTAGGGAGAGAGAGCTGAGCAAGGGCAGGGGCAACTGGTTTGTTTGGTGGTCTGGGACAGAAACTGAATCCAATACCCATGTGAAAACTGAGCTCTGTGGGACCTGGCGGGGGATTGCCACTGCATCAACCTCTATGCCAAGGGAAAGGCAAGACGGGTTAACACGGTGAGCGAGCGGACCAAGGGTGGGAAACATGGGCAGTTACTCGAGCAAACATTTGTGCAGGCAGAAACTTTGGTAACTGTTCCCCCCTTCTACTGCTTTTGCTTTATGGTCATCTGAAGTTCTAAGACCAATTCAATAGGCATATAGATATGTGACTGCAAAGGGTCATAAGCATCATAAGCATAAGCATATGTGACTGCAAAGGGCCTTTCTAAGATGTGAGAAAGGAAGGTCGATAAGGAAAACGGATATGTCATTTCTGTACCCAGAGTGGTCCTAAGATCACAGGTGTAGACCATAACGCACGTACTCAGTGTAATCATTTCACCTCAACTACACTGCTGCAGAGCCTTTTCCCTTGTTGCCTGGGTTACATTTATGTCCAGATGTGGCATCTTGAACGCTTTCCTCAGCCAACAATTTACACAGAGGCCCATCCTCCATCACATATGAAAGGGATTCAAAATATCAGTGATGTTAAAATATTATCGACATCTATCATTCCTAGATATTAAGAGATTTTAGACACAAATCACTATTGTTCAAATAAAGAAATCATGTTCAAGGACAACGCACCTAAGATCATACTGTACTTACATATTGGAAAGATTTGGGAATTGCCTTTTCTCAGCCTTGCTCTACTGAAGACAGAGAAAACTCATAATTTTCAGTGCTGCCAAAGTTTCTTGTGATGCATTTGTCATGCAAGCTGATGGTCTCTTACAAAGAAAACATTCAAAGACAAGTTTATTTAGTTGATTTTTTAAATTTATTTGTCTTGTGGTATTAACTTAAAAATATGTCAAAGGAGAATATGTCATATTCTCACTAACTATTTGAAAAAAAGTATTCTAAGAAGTATCGAATACTATTAAAAAAGCCTTCACAAAAATGATTCCTGGCTTTGTTTGTTTGTTTTTCTTCTCCAGGTCTATTTCTTAATATCCACAGTGAAATAATTGAAATATGTAACAGTTCCATCCTATTAAGTGTGTCTACACCTTGCAGTTAGAAGTGATGTAATATTGTATGATAAACTCTGAAGCCTATTAAATTAAAATTACTTCTTGACATTGTGGTGACACAGTTTTGAGTCCCTCAATACAAGAAGGACATTGAACTGCTGAAGTGTGTCCAAAGAAGGAAATGAGGAGTGGCCGAGGGAGCTGGGGTTATTTAGTCTGGAGGAGAAGAGGTTCAGGGGAGACGTCTACAACTACTTGAAAGGAGATTGTGGTGACGTTGGTGTTGGTCCCTTCTCTAGAATAACTAAGGATAGAACAAGAGGAAATGGTCTCAAGTTGAGCCAGAGGAGGTTCAGGTTAGAAATTAGGAAGAATTTTTACATAGAATGAGTGGTGAAGCATTGGAATAGGCTGACCAGTGAAGTGGTGGAGTCACCACTCATGTCCATGTTCAAGAAACATGTAGATGAGTCACTTAGGGACCTGGTTTAGCAGGCATGGTATTAAAGAGTTTGTAGTTGGACTCGATTTTGAAGGTCTTTTCTAACCATAATGATTCTATGATTCAGTGACAGATAATTAGAAATCTGTCACTAATATTAAATACATCTGAATATTTAACTTTATTTTCCTTCTTTATCATTCAATTTGGATAAGCTATGCCAAATATTTACAGAAATTTAACTCTTTCAAAGAAGCTCAAATGGGATTTTATGAAAATGCCAAACTCATGAAGAATCAAAATTGATCAAAACATCCTTTCGTGGTTTTAAAACTAAAACTAGCTCCTCCTAAAAGTGGCTGAGGTTTAACAAGTCTAAACAGCTCCTGGTTGCTGTAATAACACAGATCTGAGCTCTGAACTTGTTCAAGAGCAACTGTTCACAGGCATCACTGTTTTGCTATAGGAAAAAAAAATCTCTGCCAGCCATTTTTTAATGTGCTTTTGTGCTTGTGTACAACACTAGATTGATTTTCAGGAAATCTGTGTCCCACAGTGATGGGATAAGGACATCTGATACAGCCTAAGGGCAAAGAAAGAATTGCTATTGCATTAGTTTGTTCAGGGAAAATACCTCATTCCAAAATACTACTCATATTTCTGATCAGGCTGGTTGCATGCACCTTGTAGCTTCAAAGAGAAGAGTGAGTCAACACAAGGCGGGAGAAAACAAACAAACAAACAAACAAACAAATGCTAGCAATAAAAGCCTGTACTTTATTTACCCGCTTGGGGGAGACACTGAGCCACAGGTCATCAGTACGTCAGTAAGATGAATAACACACAAAATTAAATTTTTAATTGATGAGGAGTTTGTACCCATTTTGCATTACTGTTAATTTTAAAAGTACCAGCCTGATATAACACAGAAGGCATGATATATCTCCTAGCAATTCATAGATCTGAAATGTCTGACTTTCTTTTTTTCTCTTTCCCCTTACACTGTCAAGCAAGACGAGGTTATCTAATGACTTTCACTAATAGTTATTAGGCAGGAATATCTACAGTATTTCCACTTGATACTACATAACGCCAGAATTAATATCTCACATTTGTGTAGAAATAAGAGACCTAAAGTATAACAGAGGTTTACTGAGAAGTATAAAATATTAGAGTCTGAATATCTTTGGGTGGTGTGGCCACCCAAATTGACATTACTCTTCCTTTTACCTGCAGAGGATGTAGAGATTTTAATCTATCTTCTAAAACTAGCTTTTGTATATTCAAAGAAAAATTATCATATCTTGCCTAGACATTTCTAAGATCGCATAATTATCACTGCTTTTGACAGACATCCTCTCTATTTAGTTCACATCCCTGCATTATGATGCACAAAACTGGATACAGTACTGAAAAGATGGCAACCAAAGCAGTAAGTGGAAGTAAAACTGTTATATAGTGTTTTCAGGTTCCAGTCTTATTCAGAAAACCCCACATATTGTTTGACTCCTTCGCAGCAGCATGATATTGTAGATTCATATTCTCTTTGTGACAATAACTTGTGTGCTTTTCTACTTAACTGCTTCCTGATTAGCTGTTTTCTCACTTGCATTTTCCTAAACTACCCATTCTTTCCCCAATGTAGAGTCTTGCTCATGTCTCTATTGACTTTTATTCTTATTTCTCTAGACTATATTTTCAATTTATTAAGATCAATTTTAAATTCTGTGTCTAATCAACAGAATTTTTGCAGTTTCTCTCATCTTTTTTTTCATCTAAACATTTAAATGAGGCAGTGATGGCAGACATAGAAACATAGAATAGCAACAGAGCAGGACACAACCCTAAATAATTCCGTTGTTGTTTTTCATACAGTTTGACAGCCTACCAATAAAAATAATTTTGTAGTCCTTTCTTCTTTTGTTATATTTTGCCTATGCAAATGTTGCATCCTATTTAGCCTTACTTTCAGAAAATCTAAAGCCTGTTTCATGAAAATTTTTTTTTGGCTAATGTCTTATTCCTATGATGAGTCCAATAGAATACCTCCCACACATCCATTTTAAAGGAAAAGTATATATAGGAAAGATTATTCTACAGATTTAACATGTATCAGGCTAGGTTTTAAAACATAACTGTAATTTTGATGAAGGCAGGAAAAATATCAATAACTGGACCAAGGCAGCCTCACAGCAGAAAGGCTGAAAGAAGAACAAATATGAAGCTAGTTCCAGGATTGGAAGATATATATCTAGGCTCAGAAGTGACCATAATGAATATAAAATTAAATTCCTTTTTTAAGTACTTAATTCTTAAGAACCTATTACTACTGGTTGCTACAAGGAGAAATGCTATTTTATGCTTCAATCAAGAACTAAAACAAGCACCTAATAAAATAGTTCTAAACAGGACTCCAGTTGATAAGAAGTATAATATTTTAATTCAATCAGTGTTCAATAGATAAGGAATTTTTGTTCATTAGGAAGCAAAGTTCAATAGATAGAGACTTTAAATCGTAGATATGAAAGAGGACACTCTAATAATGGGAATAAACTTAATTTTTAATTTGAGACTGAGTTATTGTTCCAACAAGTTTTGAACTTCAGTAATAACATAAAGATGAAATGGATCTTTGATCATTTTGCTTTTTCATGTCTCTGTCAGAATACACGACACTAAAAGACTAACCTAAATCATGCATCAGTGAACTACTTCAGTTTTTTGTGTAGTTATCAGCTGGAATTAGTAGTGTACATGACCCAAACTCTTCAGACACTGGGAAATTCGTTTGTTGATTGCATTTACAATATTTAATGAAAAAGTTTCCAAGGGCTTTATTCATTGTCAACTTACAGAACTAATATAGAACTTACAGAAGTTATTTTCTGAGTGAAAGAGTGTAGCAGGACAATATGTGTCTAAATGCCTAATCCTGAAGTGATAATATGGGTATGGTTGGTAGCTCATGTATCTATGCTTAATCTCCAAATCTCCAGATATTCAAATCAAGTTATTTGTTGATATCCATAGGTATAAGTTATACTCATATAAGTTATAAATATGAGTATATATATACTCATATGAATTGTAATTCACTTTTCTCTTCTTTGGATTAAAAATCAGAAAGAACCTTTTGTCAACATTCAGATATATGGCAGCAGATATAACATATTAGTTGTGGTAACCTCCACACTGTAGCTGAGGAGTCAGTGTTCCTTAGGGCAACTCAGCTTTCAAACAACCTTGAATTTTCAGGAAAGAAAGGGTTGACATTTGCTATTGTGGAAAGAATTACCACCAGATTTGTGTGGAGTTTAAATCTATTTTTGGCCTTGAAAATTGAATTTCATCCAAAGAAAGAATACGATTCTAATTTACCTTAAAATTATTTTAAAAAGTTATTTAAAATAATTTAAATTTAATTATTTTAAATTATGCTAAGTAAATCTAGTTAGTGATTGAGTGAACCAATGGCTGAGAGAGAGAAAGCAAAGAAATGGTGACACTAGTAAAACACTAACTGTTTTATCAGTTATTCATTTCTCTTAGGTGAAAATACTTCTTAGAGCATATTGCTCCTCAACATACATACATTTTATGTATACAAAAATTCACATATCTTAACAGTAAATTATAAAAATGCAGGAAAATGAAAATCATAAATGAAATAACGGAATCCTAAATAACACAGAAATTTAAGTATCTCTATTAAGTAATACAAATTGTTATTTTTGCAATAGTTTTCATATTTTACTAAGCACTGATATTCAAAAGTTAACTGGAAGTGATCCTGTGCCACATACTCTAGATGTCCCTGCTTGAGGTCCCTTCCATCCTCAACCATTCTTTGATTCTGTGTGATACTGTGATTTAGACACCTTTACCTCCTTAATTTCTCCAATATTTCATTAACTTGATGGAAGAAGAGATAAAATTTTCATTTCAGTCTGCATTTGTAAAAGAAATTTTACCAACTGGTAAAAGTAAAAGAAATTTTAGCTTCTGGAAAACCATGTAAAACATTATAGTCAGTGAGATTTGATTACTTAAATGCCTTATCAAATTAAGGTCCATCTTGGAGAAACCATACAAGGTTTACATAAGGGTGAATTTCAACAGGGGAACAGGTTATTACTAATATGCAGAAAAAATGATGATTATTTTCCAGCAACTGTCTAGCTAGAGTGTCACTTAGGGAAAGCTATGAAAATTATCTCGATAGCTTAATTATATCATATTGCTGAAATTCATGACCATGAAAGTCTTTTAAAATAGAAAGGAACAAAAGAGGACTTATTTTTCATTATTTAAGATTGCTGAACCTGAAATTTTGAAGTTGCTGAGAGAAAGAAAAAAAAGAGAAAGAAAAAGAAAACTGTTGGATGTAGTCTTCTGAGAGAAAGGGCATGACAAAGAAGAGATGATGAAACAGATGCTGTGAAGAGCAGAACCTGAAATTGAAACTGAAACACAAACTGAAAATCAAGGGAGATAAGAGAAACCAAAAACTGTTCCTGAGTTGACAGGCCCCTTGCTGAGGGGAAGGGAGGGACTGAAGAGAAGTTTCAGAAAGGAAAGAAAATCCTTTAAACTTATTGAAAATTCTGTGAGAAGACACTATTTTGAAATGCTTGCCAGGAGTGAAGTTTTGCTGAAGATGAAAAGAAATTCACTGGCTATTCTTGGATAACTTAAGACAGTTTGATTCTCCTTAATACTATGTACAGTGCAAAACTTTTTTATGGAAGCATTTCAAATTCACAGTCTACGATTGTTTTAATTAATTGCCATTTTATTCTTAATTTGGCCTACTATTGTATCTGTAAAGGGTGAACAAGGAGGCCTTGAGAACACTATGGATCAGACCTATAACTACTCTTTATCAAAATCAATGCTGGGTCAAAAGAAAGGCCGGAAAATTGTATAGCCTCCTATATTTACAGAAAGGAAATGAAAGGAAAGGGAAAGGGAAAGGGAAATGGAAAGGGAAAGAGAAAGGGAAGGAAAAGGGAAAGGGAAAGGGGAAGGGAAGGGAAGGGAAAGGGAAAGGGGAAGGGAAGGGAAGGGAAGGGAAGGGAAGGGAAGGGAAGGGACGGGAAGGGAAGGGAAGG
>JAUBOD010000203.1:107514-118873 GCA_032353885.1 Nothura maculosa | reverse complement strand
AAGGGAAGGGAAGGGAAGGGAAGGGAAGGGAAGGGAAGGGAAGGGAAGGGAAGGGAAGGGAAGGGAAAGGAAGGAAAGGGAAGGGAAGGGAAGGGAAGGGAAGGGAAGGGAAGGGAAAGGGAAAGGAAGGAAAGGGAAAGGAAAGGGAAAGGAAAGAGGTATGGTCCCTCCAATTTCAATATATATTTTTTTCTCTTAGTAGACAAAATGAATTACACTAATATCTCTTGAAATAAAGAAAAGAAAATCTCATCTTGCAAAATCTTGTCTTTCAAGCTTAGCATTTCCTTTGGTATTCTTTTAGGAAGAATATCTATTGGAAATTAAAATTCATATCCTGATAGGATGAATTTATTAAGACCAGTGAGAAGAAAGAGACAAGCACATCAAGAATCAATCTGAAATCAAAAGCTTTGCTGATTTTTGTTTCTTCCTTCAGTTTTGACACGCATCAAAGAAGGTAGAACTAGAAGTAATGGTATTCCGTTCTTTCCTGTTCTATTAAAAAGTCTTTTTCACGGAAAACAAAACAAAATGAAATAAGATCAGGGAGAATTCTAATCATTCTAACCAAGGAAACTGAGACAAAGAAGAAACAAAAACAAGTGAAGAATAGTTCTAAATAGCAATATCTTTGTATACACGTGACTATGAGTTAAGTAAGCTGGAGCATGCATGGATATTTGCAGTAACTCTTCATCTTCCATTTTTTTTCTACAAACAATAAGAACATTTTCATGTAACTCCCTGCATTTTACAGTAGATAGCACTGTGAATCAGATGTTTAAAGGAAGTTTAGAACTTTGAGGGGCAGGTTTTTCTCCAAGTTTCACAAATCATGGAATGAAGTTAGTAATTTCACAGAGATTTATCTATGGCGAGTATTGGTCCTAACATCCAATGCAGCAAAACAGAGGTGCATGGAAACATTTAGATAACATCTGAAATATGAGATACCCATAGGTCTGAAGCTGACAGAACAACTGCCCAACTAATTTACAGCATTAACAGCAATTGAAGACAGCGCTATTACATTTCTTGTTTGAAAATAGGTTTTTGATACAATATTACTGTATGATAACTGCAGCTCTGGAACACTCTGAGCTATAGTTTAGGAAATCAGTCCATAAAGCTCTATAGGAAAATAAGAACTTGAAGTATCTCCAAATTCATCCATTCAGAGCCCCCAGAATAATGTTAGGAAGAATTTCTTGCTATAAATCACCTATATTGATCTCATAGTACAGAAGATGTTTTATATTTTGAAAGAACACTCCTTACTAATGCTGCATTTCGCACAAGCCAAGCAAAGCAGGTGAAACTAGTCTGTTTTTTGGAAGACTGTCTCCAGTCCTGCACTTTGAGCTCCAATTCTTAAGCAGTAGTCATATGTAGTAGAAATCTCTTGCTACATATTATCACCTATAAGGCCTAGTGTTTTCTTAACAGCGCGTCTTATTGATTATGCCTATAAATCATATGTAGTCCAAAACTAGGGCATTTCCTCATCCTTTTCCATGCAGCATTCATGCTAGTTTTTTCTTCTTGTGCTGAAATAAAGAAACATCTATTCATAAATTACATGGGCCACTCATAAATTAAATAGGAAGATCTCAACTACAGAGATTGAATTTGTAGTCCCATGATACGAACTAATCAAAAGAAATGATCAGAAAAAAATAGAAAACAGAAAAAAAATAGCAATAATATGGCAGAAATTGTAACTTTTCCCAAGTTAAGAAAAAAAAAGAAAAAATAATGAAAAGATATTACAGACCATTATTAGACTGCTATTATTCATAATGCCTCACTGTAGTCCCGAAACACTCCTAAACTACTTATGTTAGTGATTAAAAAAAACAGCTTTTTTTTTTTCTCAACCATATATTTAATCGTTACACTCCCAGAAGAATTTGTGGATTTGTTTTGTACTTCTGCCAGAAAATTACAGATCAGCATTTACTCACTGTTGTTTTTAAGCAATATAATTCAACTGTTAGCATTATTCATTTTGACAAAGCATGATGTTAATTCCGTTTCATAGGCAAAACCATAAACCATAAAGTAAAACAAAAAACAAAAACGTATATTTTTAATAGCTTTCATAGTTTTAGTTGTTTTTTAGAGCATTTTAGGTCCCTTCACACACTTCCTGTCACACCTTTAATCAGATATGTCTCCCTTTTTGGAAGTATGTATTTGGCCTTTACTATCGCAGTCTTTGTCTTTTAAATACAAAAGATGCTGATTGAGGATAAATATTCATAAGGAAATGGAAATAACTCTACATTAAGATAATACTGTGTCTCCATCCAAATTTATCTATGAATCTTAGGTGATAAATATCTAATATATCTTAGGTGATAAATATCTAATATATCTTAGGTGATAAATATCTAATATATTAGCCCACTAACAACCTGGTTAAATGTTTATTTTGTGAGATAAAAATAAGAAAATAATAAATAATAAATTTTACTGTTGTACTTGGGGCTAGGTCAGCATCAAGGATAAATCAATAGATATCTCATTTTCAATAATCTTGTTTTAAATATGTTTATATGCATGAAAAAAAGGCCAGCTGGAAGCAAAGGGATTTCCCTGATACTGAGATATCTCCATTCCAGCTAAGACATTAGAAGAAATCTATTTATATTGTACTTATTTAGTAATATTTCAAAAATTTATATATCCACCTTTACTTCATTTTGCTTTTCTGATGAAGTTCCAACTATTAGTCATGTTCTATAATTTTTTTTTGTCATTATTCTCTCTCGATTTGTCCCGAAACACAGTCAGTTTCCGATACGAAGTTTTTTTTGTGTGCAATTAGTAGGTGTTTTTATAGCTTCAGGGTTCAGATACATAAAACCTCCTTTTTATTTTTTTTATTTTTTCGGATCATTAACCTCTTGGAATCTGTATCTAGTTACACAAGTTGATGTCAAAATTTACTGAAGTTAATAATATGCAGGAGTAGTATCTTCAAGAGGTATACTGCCTCTGTAGATTTGTTCTTTTTTTTAATAGAGGTTTCAGAATAATAAAATTGTAATAAGTATACTTTAAACTTTAAGAGTTGAGAGCTAATTAAGATGTTTTCTGCAAACTTTTATTTGGTAAATGACTATATTCAAATACTCAGTTATATTATTCATCTATATACTATGAATATACTATGAATATACTCATTTATACTATTCATAATATACTCATGAGTATATTATAATGGTATATTCATATAAAAAAAAGTACAACCTGAGATGTAGAATAGACAACAATAATTGGCAAGAGGTCTTTTTATTTATTTCAGCTCTCGGTGTCTAAAATTGTAAAGGGTACAAGCATACTGCTGTATTTTAAAAGTTTGTAAGTTGGTTGTGTTCTGGTGATTTTCATAGGGGCAATAATATACATATCACTAGTGACCCTCCCAGACTTATCTAAAAGTTTAGTGGGAGGAAAGTCTCATTCTTTGACAATAGTTGAGCGTTTGTAAATCTGTTTGAACTAAGCTTCTGGAATAAGATTTCTCTGTCTAAGTTCAGACATCAGTATCCAAAAATAGGCATCTAGACTGTTTTATAGTTAGTGCAAAAAGTAAGCTTTTTTAGAGTGAAATGGACCTGACCTATTTAGCTATATACTGTAGAATATGACAATGGAAAATAGGTCTTCAAGTAAAAACTGCCTAAAATAAACATTTCTACTTTTCTTAATTATTAAGTAGCTGAATGTTTTTAATTTTGAATTAAAATTTAAATCAAAATTAAAAAAATCAAAATTAAAATTTAATTTTGAATTAAAATGAGAGATAGTTTGCATTTATTTCTCTGGTTTGCCATTGTATATGAGTGTGTGTATATTTATGTGTATTTGTGTTTGTGTGTATATATGTTGACATGCAAAATTATTTCTAATAACAATTTTTCTGAAACTTTTGAGAAATGTATATAGTGGGATAAAAATCATTTCAGTAAGATATGACATCTTGGTTTACTTCATATGTAAAAGGGCAGTAAATAAAGGAATATACTTGGAATACTCTGGAATACAGTACAGAAATTACTACCTTTTCTATAATACTTACTTTTCTGTGCTATATCACACAAACCCAGAGTGGTTGAGATTGAAAGAGACCTTTGCATATGATCTAGTGCAACCACTCCGCTCAAGAAGAGTCATGAACAAACTGCATAAGATCACACTCAGACAAGTTTTGAATACCTCCAAAGAAGCAGGCTCCACAACCTTTCTGAGTAGCCTATTCCAGTGCTTTGTCATCTTAACAGTCAATAAGTTTTTCCATAAATTCAGACAGAAATTTCCATGCTTCTGTTTGTAGTCATTATCTCTTGGCAACACTGAAAAGAATCTAGCTGACTGAACTGGCCAAGGAGGTGTTTGTGGGAGATTGCACTCAGCAAGGCATCACTGCTGCCAGGAGCAGGGCCTGGAGCAGGTCTTTCTGCTGCTCCATCCTGGTGGTCCCTGCCTGCATGGTTGTCTGTTGTCCTGAGGCTCTGGTGTCCTGCTGTGCCTCTTCATGATGACAGTGGCCTGCAGTCCCGCAGGTGACAGGTGTGGTGGGCCCAGAAGAGAGGCTCAGGAGTTCTGCACCTTTCCCCCATGATGGTGGCCTCCCGTCCCGTGACATGGTGCACAATGGTGCACAATGTTTTTTGCACCATCCCAAGAGGATAGGGGCACCAGTCCAGGAAGCTTTGAAGGGCCACTTAAAGCCTCTCTGGTCGAGAGATATTGATCTAACATCATGGTGATAATTTCTATTCTCTGCATGTTTGTTTTTCTTTGTATGTTTGTTTTTAACAATTAGTGTACTGCCACAAAACTTTTTCTAACACCTGTATTTTTGAGAGAGATTCTATAAAGTATTAAAAGGTAGTTTCTAAATACAAAATTGCTTTAAAACCCATTAAAAGGTAAAACTTACAGTACTATTAAAACTTGCTTGTATTTTTCTGCTTTCACCACCTCAACATAGATATATCATTATATGGTATAGATTTTTTTTAAAAAGCCTGATATGTTGGAATTTATCATGCTTTTCAGGGGCTTAATAAGGTAGAGAGCTTATCTAAAGTAGATGATGTACTACAGCATAGGGCATAGAGCTCAGGGAATGACGTTTGGAAGATCTCGCGATGTCACGGGAGATGTCACCATACTGGGAGTATATATACAAATCAAACAACACAATAAATGCCATTTGCTGCATCCTCATATTGGGGTCTATGCTCTATGGCCCTGGGGCAAGTAGAACCCCAGGTCAGTCCAGCTAGCGAACAAGGCTTGCCGACCCCTATTTCGGCAACACTCATATAACAGTGTTATTCTAGAGAAAATAAATGTAGAAAAAAATAAACCAATGAAAGCTTAAAAATAGACCCATTGTATCAATAATAACCCCATAGTTTTTGTAACCAATTATCAAAATAGTAGAGCTGTGCTATTCATAATATACATTCTGTCTACATTATCATATCTAATACCTATATTGCAAGTGGTGAAGTTATAAATGAAACAGATCAAGAAAAATCATTAATGCTTTGCAATATATGTTCAAAAGAAGTACATATTATTTAGTATGATGTCCTCCAGATAGTGTAGGGACATTACTGTCTGTCACCAAAAGAGCTGTTTCAAGACTGATTAATATACACCTATTCATGTATCTTCACATAAAAACAGCCTATGTATTTGAAGAAAAGACTATTCACTTTATAAAAACATAGTTACATTAGCTTTTTTGTTAATCACAAAGTCAGCTCTGCAAGTTCTGCGTATAGAGGTTTGCATAAGGAGTTTGCATCTGCTATCTTTACATTATCAAACTCTCACTTATATTGAATTTAGTTTGTAAATTCCTCAGATTGAAAGGCTCCCTGTGAAGTCCTATATTCATTCCTGTGATTTTTTTTTCCCTGAAAGTTAAAAATCTTGCTGTGGTAGAATGGGTTTACATGCATTAAGCTAGTCACTTCAGCCTTTTCTCCTTCTGTAAGGAACCACAAGCATTCCCAACACAAAGTACCTTTTGGCAGTCTCCCAAGAGATGCAAGATTTTTCCCATGCTCCTTCCCCTAAAATGTCCTTCCAGGAAAGAGAAAAGAGGCATGGAAGAAGTGGGATGAGGAATCTTGCACTTCATCCAATAAAGTACATTGCATAGACGCGAACACATTTGTCTGTGAAATATATTCTTTTTTATTAGTATAGCTTATGAGTAACTCTAGGGCAGTCAGTTAATTTTTACATTGACATAATTAAGACGTGTAACTATATGCACTAACTGAGTGAATGGTCAGGCCTTACATCTCTATAATTTACCAAGTCTATTAGATTTACTAACAGTATTTATCCAAAGTTCTAAGTGTAGCACAAAACAGTAAAATATACAACACTGAAAATCAGTAACCCAGAATGTAAATTTACCTAAGCTTCTTCAAACTTACCCTTACGTGTCAATTAAACTAGTTATTATAAAAACAAAAAGCTTTCCACAATTTGTTATTGAGTCTTATCTCAAAATGTCTGAGAGAAAAATAAAAAGAATTTTAGGGTGTTTCCAGCGTCCTGATTACTGATGGTGTCAGGTCAAGTAAAGTGCTTGTGCATTAGATCCTTAGGGATGACCAGTCTGTGAAATTCAACATTCTTTACTGTGACAATTTCATATAATAATGTTTAAAGTACCTGCTAGGGGAGAAAATCCTAAACTATTTAAGTCCTAATCGGAATGAATTTAAGCCTGAGGTGACTGCCTTTGGCCTGGCAAGAGAGCTCCCTTAGTGCTGTGACCCAGACGTGTCTGGATGTCTGAATATTGTTTGGTTGAATTCACTATAAACACTCCTCAGTTTGATTAACTTAGGACATAATCAGGATCTAAAAGAGAGGACAGAAAATGGTGCACAGAGAATGAAAAATAAACTTCACATACAGAATTCTTTAGCTGGGTTTTGCACTGAAAATGTCACTCTGTCACCTATATTGAAATTATGGAACATAATAAACTGGAAAATAACCCTAATGTGAAGAAAATAGTCTTACTGCATGAAGATCTTATCAGTAAATTTTTGTACAAATTGGAGTTATGGTCAAGAAGACCTAGCAATGACTTAGAGAAGCTTAGGTCTAATTTGAAGCTGGAAAACTACTCTACACACTTCCTCAAATCGTGCAAAGGAATAAATTCTTTTTTGAATTCACAATGCTTCAGGAGGAAAAAAAGTCTTTTTTTCCCCCCAAAAATGAAACTTTAATATACAACTACAGTTCAAATACAATAGGTTGTATAATTAAATAAAAATTGCAACTTTCTTTACTCTTTGAAATAACAGACCTCAAATTTTCTTTGAGTTCTGAAAGTATGATTCTTCTGTTAGTTAAAAGACTCCTGAAAGACTCTCTTACCTGCCACATAAATGCTTCAGTTTGTTCAGATAGGGGCATTTTTTTTTAATTTTCATTTTATTTCATTAAAGTCTTGGTACCAAATATTTATCTCATGCAGTTGCATAGATCTTACTGATAGAGTAACAGTGAGCTAAAATATATTACAGAACTAACCTTGAGCCATTTAAAGGAATTTTAAGGGAACAATGATTAGTTTTCTCTCTGATATTATCATAACCTATTTTTAGATTCTTGCATCATATTAGTAAAACACTATTAAGAAAGAGATTTCTAACCAGGATCCCTCTTTTTTAAGTACATGGATTCATGAATGGTCCATTCAACTAATACTTATAATATAATGAGCAAAATGGGTATCCAACTCTGCCACAATTAAAATGTTAAAAGTATGATTTAAAACAAAGAGTCATTATGCTTTCAGAACTGTTCCACCATTAGTTCAACACACTGTGAAGCAGAGCTGCATAATTGATGATACTATATAAAAAGCATAAACTATTCTGAAGAATTTCAGCCATACAACCATTTTTAGTAAGGTTACAGTGACAATTTTTGCCAAAAGTATATTCACAAGGATAGAAGAAAAAGAATGTCATCTTATCCATGTCTCCACCAGGACAGGATTACTTTCTGTTTTACATTTGCTAACACTTTCTAACAAAAGGACTTCATCACATCATCTCAGCTCATTGACAAGCTCTTTAGTCTATTAATGGAGGAATTAATAACAGATTATCCCAAAAGCCCAATGGGAAGACTCTAGAGAACCCTGAGTCTTAATTCTGCAGTGAGGTTCAGATTCTTCTCTGTTTAGAATAGATTTTCTTCCTGGCAAAGATGGTCAAGATATTCAAAGGTTCTTTTTTTTTTTTTTTTTTTTAAAGACATTTGATTGATTATAGAAGTAACAGCTAAAAAAGCTTTTTACATTTAAGCAGCTATATAGACTTTGGCTGAAATTTCACTGTCAAACTTCCCTTCGTAAGATAAATAATCTTAAAACCATTAATGTCTAAGGACTGTAGGGCAAAGATAAAATCAGTTACTTTTTCTTAATGGAGACATTTGCCTTCCAACAAGCAAACTTAGATGATTCTTCCAAGTTTATTTTCTGTCTAACGAGAAATCAGTGTCAAGAATCAGGTCTATTGTGCCACAACAATCATCAAACCTTGAACAGAAATAGTCATACCCACTTCACAGTTTTACTCTATCCACAGGAGTGTATGGGACATGAAGGGATTCTGTTTGGCCAAGGTAATAATTGTCATGCTGAAGCTCTTTTTAGGAATTTTAAAGATATAACAGCAACCAACCTAACCAGCTTACTTTTGTTTGCTTGCCCTCTTGTTCAAGATTGCTTTGAAGCTGCTTTAGAACTCACAAAAACTTTATGAAGTTGGTTCTCATATCCAAAGAATATGTGACAATAGCATGAACAAATTAAAATTATTGCTTCTTTATTTTGTATATATCTATATTCTATGTACATATATATATATATATATATAAATATACAATGAGTAGTAGTGCTCTGGAGATAAAATAACACAGGTTAAGTGTACTACGGTAATGCTGCTCATAATCCAGAATTACGACTGTGTTGAATTGCTACTGTCTCAATCTTACTGTATTATCTCAACAGTGGATAATTTATTATGAATTTATATAGATAACTAAAAACATTTTGTTTTGGGATTTCCTAGATAACCCAGGAACCATATTGATTAAACCAGTAAATGATTCATGAAGTAGTAAGGAGTTAGAAGGAAATTGGAGAGAATCCTGATTAATTCTTCTCTAAAGCATTTTAATAGTTGATATAAGCACAGAAATATCAGAACTTTTATACTCACAACTACTCCATTTCTTTTTTTAACTGAGCCCAAGGTTTTGAATAGCATTTCTAAACATGTTATCTATCAGTCTTTATAGAGATATATTAACAGTTTCTTAAATTGTTGTAAGTTAAGATTGGCTAAAGAATTACAATTCCTTTGTAACAATAGTAAATAGGAGCTGGCGAAGATAAAGAATACACATATAAGATAAATATAACTTTCCAAACAGAGAAAAGACTGCAAACTTTTTTTTCCCTTGACCAAAGAGATAATGCTGTATATGAGTTCTTTATCCACTTCAGCATATGCATAGGGATAAAATAAGCGAAAGTCATAGTTATGAATCACTCTCTATTTTCTCATTGCTATGGGGAAAATAGAACTAAGGAGATAAGACGATATGTTTTCTTGCCCTAAAAGCACAAGGGAAAACCTTTGACTTTAGACAATTTTGAAGCAAGTTCTTACTAAGTAAGTAATGTCTACTACTACCCTGAATGTGGGTGGTTGGCTGAAGATGTATATTTTGTCCTCCATTCTCTGAGAACAAATTAGTACATGAAGGAGTCTGATAGCTTCTGAATTTGCCCTTGATACAAAATACTAGTATTCATTTTTAGAATCTGGAGGTAAAAATACAGTTATTATAAAAATTTCATCACATCCTTAGTTATGAATACACTAAAACAGCTGATTAAGCTTCCCAAGAAAAAATATATATATATATATTTCATACACAAACATGTACATTTAGTTTTATTATGCAGTTCTTCTCTTTTCATAGTGGGCTGCAGCTGTGAAGACGGGTAGCTGGTTTAATAGTATAGTATACATACTTCAATATGTTTTTTTTAGTCTGTACTCAACGCTAACAGTACACAGAAGCCACAGTGGAAAACCTGACCAACCAGATAGTATTCAAGAGAAAATATTATGAATGAATAGGCATAGTAATTATGTAAGTTCAATTGATAAAGAATTAAAATTAATAGCAAATAATAAGTAGTAGGTCCCCTTGGATTTCGTGCACAGAAGGAAAGCTTTTGAGCAGTACACTAGGTTCAGTAGACCAGAGAAAACAACTGTGTGAGAGCCATATTATACCGTGACAAGATATTAATTCTGAAATAATAATTACTTTCAAAGTCAGTAGATCAAAGGGAACTGTATAAACAAATCTGGTATGATTCCTCTCTTTATAATAACTCTGCAGAAATTAGTTATTGGTAATATTAAAAAGGTTTAAAAGTTCAGCAGCGATATGCGTTCTATATTTTAGATGCATATTTGAATTTTTCCTGGCTTACAGCTTTTGTGTAAAAATAAGGTGAATATTTTAATAAGCAATTACCCTTTATTCCCTGGTCTTATACACAAGAGGAAGCTTCCAATAACCTTTTATATCTGTGACATGCCAAGTGGTCACTCTTTAAAGAAACCTGTTCCCTTTAATTTTATTTAATCTTTGTATGGCTGTCACCAAGCTTCCCCTGGCTACTGTTTCCATTAACAATAAAGTGTACATTTTACTAATTTCCTCTGTCTTCATGTCTTTGAGAAGATTAAAATATTTTATATTCTCTATAAATTGCTGCTTCATTGCTTCTATGTGACTTTTGGTCTATAAGAGCAATGAAACTTCAAACTTTCTAGCCCGTCGTCGTAGGTGACGGCTTTGGAGTGGAGGCTCGCGCCGTGAGACCTACCCGAGGAGCTAAACCGGCGGCCCCAAGCCGCGTAGTGCAGCGCACCCGAGCAGGGCGAGCAAGGCAACCCCAGCCCCAGGCGGCGTAGGCGCAGCGGGGGCGGAGTCGGCAGGGTAAGGCGGCAGTTTGAAAAGCCGTGAAACCGACTTTGCAGCTCATTCCACCTTTCTAGCTCATCGTGGTAGGTGACGGCTTTGGAGTGGAGGCTCGCGCCGTGTGACCTACCCAAGAGGAGCTTCTAGAGACGGTCCATCGGAGAGCAACAAAGATGATTAAGGGACTGGAACATCTCTTATACGAGGAGAGACTGTGTGAGTTGGGCCTGTTCAGCTTGGAGAAGAGAAGGCTGAGAGGGGATCTTATTAACATGTA
>JAUBOD010000203.1:91404-107414 GCA_032353885.1 Nothura maculosa | reverse complement strand
AAGGTTGGACTAGATGATCTCTAGAGGTCCCTTCCAACCTTGAAGATTCTGTGATTCTGTGTGATTCTGTGATTCTGTGAAATGAGGCTTATAATGAAGTTTTGTTCTACAAAACTTACATTGTCAATCTCAGCAGAATTTGGTGTTTTCAAAGAGCCATATTGGCATTACTGAGCTATGCTGTATCAGAACAACTGCAGAGCTGGACAAAAGAAACAGTCATGCACTTCTGGTATAATTCAAGAGCAAGAGTAGTAGACACAAATCACTATCCCTGCACAGATATCGGAGGGGAAAAAGCGGTTCAGATGCAGCAGTATATATTGATTTCTATCAAATCTTGAGTTTTTAGTGGAGATTTAAGTAACAGTAGATGATTTGAAGCTAGATCTTGAAAAAAAGATCCTAATTTTGCCAATATTTCCTTGCCATCCAAAATTCCCCATCACCCTCCAAAAATGAAACAGACAATCCTTTGTTCAAATCTATGGATAAACAAATTAGAAAGGAAATGTTTTAAAGTATGGTTGACATATACTGGATCAGTAAAATGTGTGGTGCTTGGGGCTAATTACAAAATATTCAAGTTAAGTATGTTGGACTGACAAAAAATAGATAAAAGAAAATGAATGTTCGGAACTAGATATTTTATTTCTAAAAATTAACTCTCTTGCAGGCATACACATATTTCACACTGATGCACTGCACCAGTAGCTTCCAGCAGCAAATGACAGAGAACATCTCACACAAAAGAACACCACACTTCAACTATTTCTTTAATAGAAGAGACTGTATAAATATTATGCCACTGTAAATTTAACAGTTTTCAAGACAGCACCAGATGTAGATTTATCCTAGAAGATTTTATGTGTTTTGTAGCAAAATATCTCATAAAAACCACAATAAATATGCTGATTTTTAATGTCTTTATATTTCAGTTTTATATTTTATCAACTTAATGAAACAAAGATTAAATGTATATGGATATTATACACTTCATTATTGCTTCCAAAATTGATATAACAAGAATATCAAGATTAATATTTCAATAAGGTATGAACAATTATTTTTCATTTGATATTTGGAAAGGCTAAGTCTTTGGCTACTAGATGCTATTATCAAGGGCTATTAGTGAAATTATTTTGATATGACGTTTTTCATCTTTGCTTTAATATTTTGGCAGTAGTCTTTCTGGACATTGTATAGATAGGTTCACATGAAGATATTTGACATTCAAGTTTAATGCTAAGAAATGCTGATTCCAAAGCAGAGAGCTGAAAAGTGATAGAATATTTAACAGAGGTGGAAGGGTGGTGATCACAGATATTCTATTTATCTTTCTGATTATCATCCTTCTGAGGAGACAAATAAAACTTTTATCTTTCACATGAACAGAAATGAAAGTGTTAGAGGGATAAAATTAATATTCTCCAAAAAGTTTTACGAACAGGTGGCAGTGAATATCTAGCATTATCTTCAAAAACCTTACCTGGAAGAAGAAATTTTGCTTTTCAGAGGTCTGCATTTTGCAACAAAAAGATTATGCCTACTTAGCATATCTATTACGTATTATGTTAAAAATAAGCCTGTGCAAAAATAATTGCTTATATTTCTTATGAATATCTATCAATATTCTATTGATAAATAAATAAAATTTATTTGCTGAATGAGTTCATCGGTGATAAAATTAAAGATCAAGGCTTTTATAATTCTGTTA
The DNA here is from genome assembly GCA_032353885.1 of Nothura maculosa. Taxonomy (NCBI): domain Eukaryota; kingdom Metazoa; phylum Chordata; class Aves; order Tinamiformes; family Tinamidae; genus Nothura; species Nothura maculosa. The sequence continues at coordinate 105,697 of JAUBOD010000203.1, read as the reverse complement.
TAGAAAACATCCGTGATGCCAAATTCAGAAATCACAATATACAGCAGCAGAAATTATGGCTTCCAGGCTTATTTCACTGGTGCTAGCAGAGGGACATGTGTGTTGTTTCTACTGAGATTGGTGATAGCTAATGTGCCCTCAGGAGAGTCATAGCCACCCTGCATGTGTTTGTCTGCTTTGCTTCTCTCTCTGCCTGTTCAGTCAGCAAAGGACAGCTTTCGACTGCAATCAAAATTTGTGGAAATAATAAACCACTGACAGGCAAAGGCCAAGAAAATTGCTCATAGGCTTCATAGAGCTTCCAGATGCTGCCTCAAATGCTATATTTGATTAGCACTTAGCCTGGCCTATTCTTTGTCATTGAAAACACCACTGCAGTCTTTGGGATACTGATGGAGATTGTGAATGTCTCCTGTTACGCAAACTCCCTAAAATCAATGTTCTACCATTTTGTCCTCCATACCTTTGGAGAGCCTGTTCAAACCAACTGTATTTCAGAATAAGTGGCCTTATGATATAAGCCCAACAAAACCACAAATAACTTAGATGCAGAAATAGAGGTTATTACTAATCATATCTTTGATTTTGATAGCCAGATCAGTAAATTAGATGTGTTTTTACACTTAACTTTGTCTTCTACACCTTCATGAGAGAGATACTCCCTCATAAGAAGCCGTACCTCCAGTTTACAGCTAAATACAAATTATAAAATAGGTTAAAATAAGAATTTAACTTCAGAGTAAACAAGTGCCTACTGGTAGATCTCATTCTTTCCTACATTCAAGAAACGAACTCCTTGGTCCTCGTTTAAAGGTTCACCTGCCATTTAGAGACCTTAATAATTTGGAAACAAACTAATTCAATCTCACTTCTATAAGACAAGTACAGGAAAGCCCTCAATTTAGCATCTTGTGTTCGAGTAAAGCAAATTTCTGCTTTATATATGCAACATATTTAAAAAAGGCAATTTATCTTCAGCTGAATTCACAAAGAAAATTTGTGGTTTGCTCCAGTGACTAAAAATGCTTGTAAAAATAAATGTATAACTGTTTTTAGAATTTAATTGTTACCTATCATATTCCAGCTTTGATTCTTGTCCTTTCTTTTCTACTAGATTAGATGGTTTACTCTCTCCCCTTTGTTAAGCTCTGTATATATACCAGAATTACCTCATAAATCAACTTCTTTTACAAAGTTAAGCTTCCCTTTTGTGGGATTCTGTTTTCAACTTTGTACTTGATATTTTTTAAAATAACCTCTCTAAGATGTAGACATTTAAATATCGACCTCATCTAGGCTGTTGCTTATCTTAAAAAAGCACTCTATCATCCCTATAAGAATTTCTATACTCAAATCATACAAAATACAGTAACTGCATTTTCACAGGCAGTTTATGCTGATTTTATTTTCTCCGCTTCACCCCCTAAGTGCTCTCTGAGTCTTTGTTTTCCATTACACTGGTAAGGACTATATTTACTATTTCTAACTGCAGAAGTATAGCAGTTGGCAGCTCTAATCCATTTGGTCTAAACATGCGAGCTTATTACTCTAAGTTTACCCATTTCTCAGCATTATATGTTTTACTATCTTTTCTGTATCTGAAAATGCCAATTTTTTAGTCAGTTCCAATCACTAGAAATATTTCTTTTTGATAATGATTCCCCACCGTAGATTACTTTTGAGATGCATGGGTACTGATTCCTAATCCAGTGAACAAATGGTCTATTCATTTGTAAAAGCATAAATTTTCACTCAAAAGGTTGTTTGCCATCCAAAAGGTAAAGTGCTTCTAAAGAGGAAACTATACTATATTATATAACTATAAGCTGAAGATAAGCCTATATTTTTCTGCTATTTTATTTGATGTGCTTGATCATCTCAGCTCCTTGTGATTATTATAGTTTCATCTCTGTGAGAATTGTTGTATAACCTAAAATAATCCATGTCAAAACTACATGTGTTTTTCTCACGCATATGTTTTGAGGTGCTAAGGCTCTGATATATATGCACCAATGTATTCATGAGTTAGCCTTTTAAATACCTATCTGATGGAAAGAGTTTATCTTCACAAATTTCTTTGTGAAATAATTTTACCAGTAACACTGAACTGATATATAGTGTCCTCTCCTTCATCTGGAAGCAAATGAAATTGTGTTGGATTAGAGGATTGTACTATTTTAGCTGTAGGTAAAACAGGTAGGGCAAAACTTTGGGCTTTATGGGTACATGTATGGTATAACTGAATATGTAAGTGGGTAGGCAGAAGAAAAGATTTGCATAGAGTTGTTCCCACTTCTCTGGCTGCCATGGTAAATGTCTCAAGGATTAACACATGCTAGAAGATGAGGATAATTTTGTGTTATGCTGCAAATATCTGCAGTAAGTTTATGAGAAGCTGACATAGATTCCTGCATACATTTTTAACCTAAACTCAGTTCAGATCCTCATATCCAGCTTTTGGAAGTTACAGTATTGCCTCTTCCAAAACTGATAAAAATGAACATTGACTCATTCAAGGATTCACCTGTTGCAGAGATAGCTTAAACACCTATTGCAGTAACTCCAGAAAAAAAAAAATCTCTCACATCTGGAAAGCTAACGTGGCTTTTGATAGTTTATGTAGAAAGTATGAACCTAACCCAGTGCAAAATGGAGGCTACAAGTGTAAAACACAGGCATAGGAGCAATTCCATAGAGATAGGTTGAACAATGGGCTCTGGGTGCTACCTGAGGTGCTAATAATGAAGTACATTTGCATACAATTTAGTAGCCAGCTCTTTTGAGCTTTTAGCATAAATAGATATATAGATAAAAGTGTAAAAATGAAGTTTTGGGAGTTTTATTCATCTGTTTGTTTGTTTTTATTTTTATTTGGAAGAGAGACTTCACAGCTATAGTACGCAAAAGTAAAGTAAAGACTGAAGCAAGAAATGTCCCATTCATTCAGGAGCGGTACAGAAAACATTTCTATTATGCATATCCTTATATACCCATTGAATTTGACTCATAACTAACTAGATGAGCAGGTGCTTAGGCAACCCAGAGTGAAAATAGCGATGAAGAAAACTTCCACTGACTGCATTAAATCTCCATGAATCACACTTGGGAGAGTGTGTTTACATAATTATATGTATACTTACAGTTTTCTTGCCAGATAATGAGACTTTCAGCAAGAACCATATGAGGCATGTGTTAACATTTACTAGAGATGAGGCAATTTAAATTCTTGGCCCTCTACTAATCATTCAACTCCACTTGAAAAAAAAAAAGTAACAGCTACACTTGAATAGTAATGCTACATGCTGGGAAGTGCTTCATTGTAGCTTGTAAAATTATATTTGAAAGAGCAAAGTCTAAATGTAGACAATAACACAGTCATGGATTTAAAACATACTTTTATTTCGGTAAGTGGCTCTAAAAATGGCATCTTACGAAGATTCTATGCTCATTATGTCTCAGCATCTCCAACTCAGCTTTAAGTGTCAAGCAAAAAGATATTTTCCACACAGTTCCAAGCTCTGTAAACTCACCCTTATAAAAGCCTTGACAAATCAACCTGTATTGCTTTCTGCTAACTTACCACTAACAGTTCTCTGACCTAGTAGGGGAACTGAATTATAGGTAAGTGTAAATAGGCACCAAAATTTATGAAGCATCTTCTGTTTATAATTTTATCAGTGATCTGTGTCCAGAATCAATCTGGAGACTAGACAAAAGAGGAAGGAAAATGACAGAGAAGAGCCTCTCATCACTAGTCACCACAAAGAACAGTCATAAAAACTGTCTCATGAAAGAAGCCAACTGGAGAAGGGATTCAGAGATAATGGAGGAGGAGGTAGGGCCCACATCTGAGCATTATCATGCCAGGATGAAGCTGCAGCCACAGGATCTTTGCTAGATAGGGAAAGATATGGTGAAGAAGTTACAGCAAAATTTAATGCAAACAGGAGAACCTGAGAAGCAAGAATACCTTGTCAACTTGTAAATTACTACCTTCAGAGTAAATTAGGCATTCTCTCCCAACTCTCTCTCAAAGTCAGGTGTATAGATCAAGAATGAGGTGAAAGAGTGATCAGTTGAAGAGTACTAATGGATTGTAACCAATCATCTGGATATCATTATAGTGTGCTTCCTTTATGTTCGTTATGACTTGGTCTATAAGACTACAATGGATACTAAGGCAAAGGAAACCAAGCAGTCTCATTGCAAGTTCCAGAAGCAACCCAAAGCAACTCAAAGACAGATCGTTTGGGGCTAAATAGAGACTATTAGTTAATTACCTAAATTATCCAAAACTGAGTAGGTTTTCTGAGCAGTTTGAATGTGCCTCCATTTCACTAAAAGCAAATCTATTGTGACTACCTTAGATGTGTATACATGCATTGTAGAAGCATACACCAAATTTCACTTATTGTGTGTTATGCCAAGGTTAAAACTCCCATTCAAGATCAGATCCCATTTAGACTCTAAGACTATTCCTACATGATTAATATAAACAGTGTCTGCGTCCATTAGCTGCCCTGAGGACAACTGGCACAGAAAAGCCCATATCCATACTATTAACCTCTTTTAGCCTCAGAATAGGAAGAAGGTACATCCAAACTGCGTTTTGCAAATAGTTCTTGGTATAGGCTAACATCCAGATCAGGGCAGATCAGGCAATTATTTGGAAGAACAATATTTAACCTAAGCCAATTTCAATTCAAGGACCATGTGAAAATTTCACAGTGTGGGCAAAAATGTCCTATTGCTCAATCTTGTTTGCTGCTACCTTTCAACTTATTAGCATAGAGGTATTCTTAATAAATGAAATCTATGATACCAGTGCTTCAAAACCCTGCATTCTGAGATACTGTAAAATTTCCTCCTCTTCAGTCTACCTTCCTCCTAGTACCCTCTCTTCCCCAGGACAAAAGTCTGGCACTGCACATAGAGCAAGCTTGTACTTGGCTCCTTGTGCGGTTAGAGGGGCCCACCCAATGTGTCATTTGCTTTAAGTACAACATGTCATGACCAGTTGCAAATGTTTTAGTTGCAAATTTGCTTGATTTCCTTGCCAAGTACATTTACCTTTGGACAATATCTAGTCTTCAGTCTTGCCAGTACTCACCTACTACTTCATGACCTGTCCAGTGACTGCTCAAGCACTAAAAAACATACTCTATGAAGAATTTTAATTTAAGTACTAATGGGAAGATTAAAATAAATGGTAAATAATGCCTACCTGTGGCTAGGCAAAAGGCAAGGAAAATTAACACTTCACTGTCAGGTAACACTGTCTGAAAATATTCCTAGCTCCCCTTGATAGATTTTTAAAATTTGAGGAGCCCGTTAGCCCCTCAATCATCTGAAGACTAGCAAGCAAGGCTGGAAGGAAACCAATAGCATTTAGCCAGTTCTTGTGGGTTCTGCAATATGCCTGAAGTTGATGTCTTCTGTAGCAAGCTGTTTAAGAAGGATTCTCTGTCTTACTCGAGTCCTTGTTCTTCACCACAGTTCCCCATTCTTTCAGCTGAGGTCATTGAAATGATATAGTTCCAGAACAATCTTGAAATGAAAAAAAAACTAGCAAAATTAGAGACATACGATAGAAAAATGAAATAAAAAGAAAAAAAAAATCCACAATGAAAGTGGATTTTTAGTTCATTCTTAGCTCTGCAGACAATGGGTAGTTAGAGTATACCTATGTACTATTTTACTGATTATGTTGTCTGAAAATGTATTATTTATCATTTATTTTATTTTTTAATTCATAAAAAACAGTACAAGTTTTATAAATATTTATCTATTTCTTCTTTCATGGAGTTTATTTAATCATCAAATTTACTGTCAGAACAATCTTTAAAGTAAATGTTAAAAAAGTAAAAATATGTTGGTTAGTTGTCCTTTTTCTTTTCAAATCAAGTGATAACTGAATCCTGCTAAAATGAACAACATCACATAGTAGCATGCACAATGAGAAACTAAAATCTTTTAATTAGACTCTGACACAGTAGGAGTGAAAATATAATTTAAAAGACTCAGGGAAAAAGCTGAACTGTTAGTTTTATGATTTAATGCAACAGAGCTACAATTAGACTAAAGTAGTTAACAGCTTATTCATTAGCCTTCAAGAGAAATGTGGATGGAAACTGACTTCAGGTTGCTATTCGCAGCAAAATGTTTTTCTTTAGTTTAGAACAGTTAGGCAAATCAATTTAAACAGTAGAGAAAATTTCAGAGTTTCATCTGGCTGTGTTAAAAAGTCAGCAATTCACATGGTCAAGCAATGACCTCCTTACCAAGACAAGAGAGAAATTCATATCTGTGTTTTAAATATTTCACCATAACAATGCCACTTTTCTTAAACTGATACTAGAGAACCACCTACTTTCTCTCAAAGGAATATCAAACACCATAATTCTAAGTCTACAGTATTTGTCAGTATTCTTTCCATTTGGTACTTTGCATCCAGAATGCCATTTTTAGAATAAGAAAAATGTCACCAAGAAAGAACAAAAGTAATACCTGTGGGAGGGAACACAAAATGTGATTCCTACCACAGCAAAGCTGAACAGAATTCTCTCTCTTGCAAACACAGATTTCTTTTCAAATACAAAACAAATTAGATGTACAAACTTTTAAAGCAAGGGTAGCTCTATCTCATTGCTATTCACACCTTAGAGAAGAAAATCTTGACCTCCATGAAGTCACTTAAAACCTCCATTGATTTCAGTGGGCCAGGGTTATTAAGTCAGTAAAGAAGGAATAAACACTTGTGATGAGTCTCTCACGTTTCATTTGCTTTCCAAATGTCCTAAAGCATAAATGGAGGAGTCTAATACAACACTGCTGCAAGACAGATTTCAAAACAATGGAAAATCATGATCAAGCATCAGCATGGTTTTCTAACTGATATTACAGGTTAGCTCTCTTTCCTATTGCAAGTGACAAGCACTCAGAACGTGCAAAGAATTTAGCCATAGATCACCAAAGTTTCCTATGATAAAAACAAATAGGCAAAAAATGACAAACATAATCAGTACCTATAATCAATGTTAAAATATTCTGGGGAAAATAAATAAATAAATAAGAGGTTCAAATCACTGAGTTCAGCTATTTATAATGATAATGGCTTAAAGAAAAACTATAACTATTTTCTCAAGTCTTACTCAGAGAAAACAAACTTGAAGAGGTTGGGAAGGACTACAAAATCTGTTATTTTGATAGTACTAAGTTTTAACTAATTTTTCTTTTTATGTGATGTCTCACTGTATTTCAAAATATATAACCTTTCTTTTTCTTATTTTGGTAAGTAGGAAGTTAAAAAAAACTACAAGCATTTCAGAAATTATACTACACTGTAAAAGTATAAAAATGGATTTAAGTAATGCTTTCTGAGGATAGTGAGTCATGTCACACAACCCTATTATTTACACTGAAGTGATAACTTGTAGAAAAGAACATGCATTTTGTTTAAAAATATGATGAGTTGAGTTCTTTTCACTCATTCTAGAAGTATCTCACATTGCTGCTGCAGTGCAAATTTCTCCAAAAGAGTACACAATGCTACATGGAATATATCAAATAAGGATATAACATCTTTTACTAGAACTTGTGCCAGCAAAGCAAATTAAGATAATTGAGCAAAAAGCTCTTGCAGTCCAAAAACAATTGTTCCCTTTGCCCCTACAACAAATTCCAACACAGTTCCATGCCAATATGGACACAACTTTTGAATATGATTCAATGAGCACAATGGGAATTAAAGGAGAAAATGGTCATTGCACCATCTCTGAACATATTCAGTAAGATAGGAAATGACAATTGCTATCAAATGATAGCAAGTTTGCAGAAATAATCAAATGGTGTTTCCTCACATTAAAGTACAAGTCTATCTCTTAAATTTTCTCCTAATTGAGTTACTTACCATCTTCCTCTATTCCCATCAGAAATAGTGCATATCATATATTTATTTCTATGCACTGGAATTCAGATTAAAAATGAACTCCTTTCTGCTACATTTGTATTGTGTTTATGATCATTTTCTGCACACATTCAAGCAATTGAATTTCACTTGCATAAATGCCAGCAGGATCTAATCAATTCCCATTAAAGTCAGTGATAGTCTTTCAGCTGCCAGTCCACATCAATACAAATTGAAACATATTCACTCAAGTATTTTCACTTAAAGTGATATCATTATGGGCAAAAAAAGAATTTTTGAATTAATCAAGGAGACAAGATTCTTCTAACATTTTTAAGAGACACGTTGAAGAAATTAAAACTATACAAAGAGATAGAAAAATCTCTCTTGCAGGTACATTTATGCCATTCTCTGTGGTGAAGACATTACACTATTGATAGTACAGATAACTTAGCAGTTTCTACATTACATGTTTGAGGAGGTTTAACATAGTCCTGGGAAAATGTTTCCAAAAGCCACATGGGAGAAAAGAATCAAGGTGGATATTTTAAAGGTAGCACAGAACAATAGCTAATTTAAATTTAACAGAAATTCTGTGAGCAATTGATATTATTTTGGTACATAATTTAATGTTGTACACACTTTCCCAAAGAAGTCAAGAGAAATATCTTAAAACAGTTGCCAAAAGCCATTTGTCATTAATTCCTTACATTGTATGAGGAGTCTAGTGAAGAAGGAAGGTACTGAAGCTATTGAATTCTGGGATTTTGTTTTCATTTCTTTTTTTGTTTTGTTTTGTTTTGTTTGTTTTGTTTGTTTGAGAGAGAAAGAGAGAGAGCATTTACTTTGGGAGAGTATTTTATTAATACTATGTTGGACTCTCCTAGTAATTTTCTCTATTGCCTTGCTTCTGGTTCCAGAAAGAAAGGAAAACCTCCTTAATGGTGTTATCCATTATCCTTAATCTTGTTATCATGTATAGTCACCTGAGAGTGCTGTTTACTGGGTGGATTTTTTTAATTTAATTTAATTTAATTTAATTTCTGGAGGATCTTGTACTACAAAACACAGAAAATTCAAAATACTAGTTTAAAGACTAGTATTTTCCTTCCTCCCACTTGCTCTCCTATTGGGATACTTATATTGTTTCCCACTTCTTATTAGTCAACAGAAATTAAGAAGATGGGTCGATTTATTTTTTGCTAATATATTTGCAATCCAGAATCAAAATAAAACAAAGATACCAGACTGGCAGAAGACAGGTAGAACTGTGACTTCTACCAAAGGTTCGCAGGAATCTTCTTGGGAAGTTGGCTCCAACCTGCACTGGGAGATAGTACTCGTGACCAAAGTGATCTTACCTGAAATGGAATTCAATAAAAAAATTGTACTATGTCTGCAACATTAGGAGGCCTCTTACCAATAATTGCGCTACCGCAATTATAAAAACCTACCACTCCTACACTTCATTTATTTTGTAATATCACGTGGGAGATCAAGACAGCTGAATTTTAACATTAATGAGATGTCCAGAAGGACCAAATCACAATGGTCATTAAAAACAAAGGAGATTAGACTGAAAAGTGAAGTGCTCAGGAGATTAAACTCCTCATCAGTCACCAGGAAGCAATCAGCTATATGCAGAATAGTTTATGAAGTTCTATAAGAAATGATAATGCTGAACTGTGGTGACCAAAGAAAAACATCCAAGGAATCTGACAAGTCATAAAATTGAGAGAGAGAGAGAGAAAATTACATCTTTTTAATACTGTATTCATGATGCTTAACCTTCACTCATAAAGAGTGATAGTTTCATACTTACTTGGAACCATGGTAAATGAAGAGATTAAGGAATAAAAAGTTGTCTAGAACACTTTAGCTTCTGTTTACCATTAGGAGAAGACAACATATCTAACAGCAATCTCAATCAAAACTAAGGAAACTTCCACTGCAGATACAAAACACTGCAGAAATAACACTTTTGAATCTTCTTGTCTTGCAAATCAAAGACCTGTGAAGACTCATTTAATACTGATAGGGCTACAAAGGATGGTCAGGGGCCAAGAATATCTGTCTTAATGCGGAAAGGTTGAAAGAGCTGGGCCTGTTCAGCCTGAATAAGAGAAAGCTGAAGGGAGATCTAATCAGTGTCTATAAATACCTTAAGAGGGGGAGTGAGGAGGATGGAACCCACCTTTTTTTCAGTGATGGCAAAAGATAGGACTAGAGTAAATGGACACAAATTGAAGCACCAAAAGTTTCACAGGATCTTAAGAAAAACTTCTTAACAATGATGATGACAGAGCCCTGGAACAGGCTGCCCAGAGAGGTTGTGGAGTCTCCTTCTGTGGGATCTTTAAAACCCACTTGGATGTTCTTCTGTGCCACATGCTCTAGGTTACCCTAGGTGTGCAGGGGGTTTGAATTAGATGACCTCTGGAAGTCCCTTCCAATCTTAAGGATTCTATGATTCTATGACCAGCCCAAATTGCTAGTCATGTCTAAAAAGCAACCTGGTTAGACAGAAATAATACTTTATCATATTTTTTCTTTAGAGGTCTAAAGTTGATGTCTAATCTATTTTTTTAGTCTCTCCCTGTAGTGGTGTCCATGGAGACACATATACCTCCAGAAGTTGGCTCATCCTGTACTTTGATAATTATTGGGATGGGAGATAACGTTGCCTATCGCTACTCTTGATCTCCTGATTGTATTGGATAAGTTGGCTGAAGTTAGCGAAAAGATTAACTAAGAAAAGATATCTCTTAATGATCTAAAAATTTGCAAGGTACTAAGGTATTTAACTATCTGAATTCCTAATTCTTAATTACTTTTGCTCATGGTTCATAGTGTTTTCAGTTTCTTATTACAACCTGGACATATTGAATATTAATATTTTTTTTAAAAAAATCCTTTTCTCTCCCAAAAATTTAAACCAACTTGAAATTTAAAAATTAAAAAAAAAATTGAAAGTTACAGTGAAATAAAATTCTAAAGAATGGCAAGGGGAGTTAAAGCATAATATATGCATATGTTTTATACCTTGCTGCCCTTTTTGAAAGGATAAATAAAAGAATAACGTAGCAGTTTGTTTTTCTTCCTAGTTACACCAAATTTACATCAGTATATGTAAATGAATAAATAATTAAGTAAGCAGCTATAAATGAGATTACCCAGTTTATATAGAAATGAAATAATCAGAATTGAATGAAGGTTACAATAAAATTTTGAAGCCTAATGAAAGGCAAAGAATAGGATGAAATATTGAATTCTTATTTTCTGATTTATCCAAAAAGACCTTTACATTCACTCAGCATTGCCATCGCTTTAGAGCAATAAGACACAATGAATGGACTAGGGGATATCAGAAATGAATGTCAGTGCATATTGGCCTCCATCAAAAATACGAGAATGCTCCTGATCATGATGATGAAAGAAGACCTAAATCTCAGATCTAAATGTTTATCCTGAGATATCAAGTCAATCAAAATAATGTATAAGAAAAAAAAAGTGATGAAAATAATGTAATCTTGAAGGTGCTCTCAATTATATTATGATCAAAATAGTTCCATTCATAATCAAAAAATCACAGAGAAGCTATAATTGAGTGGGACTTGACAATGTGAGAAGCAATACTTCATTCAAATTAAATGTATAATGTAAGTTCTACCATCTATTGTTTTCTAAAAAAGTAACCTATCTGTATAATGAAAGGATGACTATATTGTTGGGATTATTTTAAAACAATATAAATTATGCAATTTAACTAGTACAAAATTGTGAAATCTTGTATTATCAATATTTCCACAGATATGTAAGTTAAAAAAATAAAGAAAATGTCTTTCTCTTTATGAATTTTTGTCACTTCTTTGGCAAAGCAAGTGGCAGCTCAAAAATTCTCTATTTGTATTAAATATATTTATGCTATATGGTTGAATATAGTTTTGTAAAATTAAAATATATGAAAGTATATTGCAATAGTAATGCTATTCCCTAAAATGAAAGACTAATACTCACAGAATAGTGATTGGAAGAATTACCAGGTTAAAAATGAGTGATATATGAACTCCTTAGAGCCCAGCAGTGCAGTGTTCCCCTTTTCAGGGGATGAAGATTTGTTTGAGAAAGATTGTTTTCTACAGCATTTATTTCCTGATAATTACAAAAAGAGAGAATAAGGAAGAGTGAGGGATGGGAACTGAGATATTATTCCGTTATTTAATTCTAGTATCATTTGATATAAAGGAAGTAGCATATGGCATGATAGCATGTGCTACAGATGGATGGAGTCCACGGCTACATAGACATCTGGCATCCAGGTATTTGGTTACATGCTTGCCAAGAGACAGAGTTTTTTGAGTCTATTTACCTACTATTTCTTCTCATCAGTTTTAGTATTTATTTTGTCTATTCTTTTTCAATACAGTACTACACATTTTGTCGTGCTTCTCTCCTACCACTCTTTGTTGGCTTTTATATTCAGCAAGATAGAAGAAGTGTTTTGGGGCTAGTATTGGTAAATTTTGACTTTTATACTGTTGTTTTGACTTTTATACTGTTTTTATACTTGTGAAAGGCACTTGTTTGTTTCTCACAATTATGTTGAGTAGGTTAGTAAAAACATATTTTGACATGGTTTGAACTACAGTAAAATGAAAATTTTTAATTCAAGTTGGAAATACAATTAATTTTCCTTTCAGAATTGTTTTTCCAGTCATCAGGGAAATTCTACCACTCACAATGATTATCTTTACAGCTATTGAATTATCCTGTGTTTTCTTGTACTGTTATACCTGATGAACAAAATTCCCTATCCTAGTCTTAATTAAGAAAAGCTTTCATAAACATTTTAAATATCTTGGACATGGGCTCTAAAGCTCCAGAGTACTCACTGTTGTAAAGAAAGGATAAGTTACAGGGCCGAAAACCAGCTGGAATACTCTTAGCTTTTGAGGTATTATGCCCCATTATAATCTTTTACTACACATTTGCAATATCTCTTTGAGCTGTCAGGAGAAATTGAAATCAGGTGTAACTTCTGCCCCCATCTGTATAGATATAGACAGCTGCACAGAGCTTCATATATTCTGCTAGATGATCAAATATGACAAAAATCATTTCCCAGTGAAAATTTAAGAGCTTCCTGACATATAGGCTAACTGAACAACAGAAACTTTTTTTTCAGACAACATATCCACAGATAAGTTATAGAATATTAAAAGATATTTGGCTTTGCCTAGAGCATTCTTACTGCCTTTCCCAGGTTCACTTTTTGCCAGGCAGCTGTTCTTCCAATGAACTGACTGCATTTCTCTCTGGGCTTTGCTGTAGGATTGTGGCTCATTCTTGTGAACGTCAGCTGTTTTTTATGAATTTGAATCTGTGGTCTGACAAACTTGTATGTATGCTGTATCGAGAAGACAAAATATTCAAACACATCCTTGAATGAGAAGAACAGACATCAGGCATAGTCACACTAAGCAGATGTCCAATCCTCTATCCAGGAGGTCAGTTGTTGTTTCAGATGTAATGGAAGTTCCTTTTCTGAAGCATTCTCTGTTTCAGTAACATTTCTTTTTCACAGCTATTTCTGACAAGCCAGAAATGGCAATTTCATATAGATTATGCCTTTGATACAGAAGTTCAAATATCAGCTTCAATGTGTCAGAAAGACCAAGGAAAATCAGATATAGGAAATGAATTAGGACATTTTTTATATTTAATTTAGGACAGTGAATTTTTAACTACTACTTCTTAATCAATGCTTCAGTAAAATTTATCACAATAATAAGCCAAAAATATAAAAAAATTCTGCTTTGAGGGTTGCAAGTTTTTGTACAAGAGTAGTTTATGCTCTGGTGCCTATTGTCAAGAGAAACTCCCTTGAATTGATTTGTCTTATCTGACGAAACTCCTTTGAATACCTGTAAGAGGACAAATGTGGATTTGCTACTGTTACTTGCACCAAAGAAGTTATATTTGTTGAAATCAGATGTCTACTCAAATGTAATCCTTTATAATTCACTTTATAATTCACTCAGTATTTCCAAGGTCATCCAACCCTTAGCAAATTATAAAGGTTGCCTAATGCTTATTTTTCATAAGATCTTGCTTTGCTTTGTTTACTTTCCACATCATTCTCGTATATGATTATGTTGGGGTTTGTAAAGGAACTAGTTCATCAGTTTCAAATACAGTGGAGGTACTGTTTTCTTGCCTATATTAAAATAATTTTCATATTAAGTAATGAATAAGGTCATTAAGAAATCTGAACATTTTGTAAGAGAATTTGACAATGCAATCAAAGATCATATCACAGAATCACAGAATCACAGAATCTATAAGGTTGGAAGGGACCTCTAGAGATCATCTAGTCCAACCTTCCCG
>JAUBOD010000203.1:75719-91304 GCA_032353885.1 Nothura maculosa | reverse complement strand
GCGGGTTTTGAAGACCTCCAGAGAAGGAGACTCCACAACCTCCCTGGGCAGCCTGTTCCACTGCTCTGTCACCCTTCATGGCAATGAGGAGAATTTAGCAATTAGTTATGTAACTTCCTAAGTTTTAAGGCATTTGACAGTAGAACTTTAAAATTCTGTCATTGTTTGTTTCTCTTTTATTTTTAATGTATATACAACTTGCTAAGGTATTTAATTTAGCATTGGACGTCACAGACATGTTCATCTGTTGACTGCTCAAGTAACAGCAAGTTAGGTGACCAATGCTGTGGGAATCTATCATGCTTTTTAGGGGCTTAATAAGGTAGAGAGCTTAGCTGAAGTAGATGTTGTAGTATAGCATAGAGCATAGAGCAAAGGGAATGGCGTTCGGAAGATCTTGCGATGTCATGGGAAGCTAGGGGCATAATTAATTATCTTACCAATAACCCCATGCCGACTAATTGGGCAGTAGGTGCATCTCCCCACCGTACTGGGAGTATATATAGAAATCAAATGACACAATAAATGCCATTTTGCTGCATCCTCATATTGGGGTCTATGCTCTGTGGCCCTGGGGCGAATAGACAACACAATGCAACATGCAGATTGAAATGAAAGCAGTCCCTTCTGCGGTCGGACTGCCTTCAGCTGTTTAGAGAACTTCCCCTGTGGCTGGTTCAGATGAATGAACATAATTAACATGAATCTCCAGTGACAATGCAAAAGATAAATGAATGGTTATGCAGTGAAAAAAACTATGCATTTATACTGAGGCAAGATCTTGTTGTAGGGTTTTTTTGTTTGTTTTGTTTTCTCTCTCCTGGTTTAGGGTACATTAAAATAACAAAAAAGATTATTTTTCACTAAATAATAACATGATGATGAGTATTATATTAGACTTATCATTACATTCAGAGCTTCTGTGAATAGCTAATCAGATAGAAAGTAAAAGATCTGTGTGCCTGCTTGAGTGGGAAGGTTGGACTAGATAATCTCTAGAGGTCCCTTCCAACCTTGAAGATTCTGTGCTTCTGTAATTCTAATCAGTATTACACAAGTAAAACAATATCGGATCCACTATTGAGGGTGTGATGGCATAAATTAAATTCTTTACAACTGCCTCAGAACTGAGATGATAGTAGGCAGCCTATATATATTCTGTAAAGCAAGAGCACGGCAACCTATCTGTACGAGTCCATTAAAAAAAACAGATTTTTTTTGATATGTATCCAATCAAAAGCAGTCAACAACAAATCAAAATATGAGCAAGTTACATTTTACCACAGTTGCTACAATCTAATAAGGATATGAATCTGGATTATGTCATACAAATTGATGTTTTTATGGAATGAAATCTGATGCCAGAAACCTATGTAGTGCTTGCTACTGTATTCAAGAAAGTTAGAAACAAGTCCAACAAAGTTAATAGAAGCAACAAAGCTTCAGAAATTCAGGAATGGCTGAGACCCAGCCTTGCAAAATGGTGCAGATTTATCTTAGTAATACAGAGTGCACTCCTGCAGGCAGCATCCTGATCATCATTGACTCTTGTGCCAAAGTGAATATTTAAATAAAATATTTGCCCATTAGAAATGAAACACTTGAATACACTCTGGGTTCTGGTAAGATGCTATTTGGAGGCCGTTAAAGCAGAGGTGAAAAATAGCATCATTCCAGTGGAGCTATTTTGGTTCAGCTTTTTAAGAGTATTTAAGTAAAAGTAAAGTGAAAGTATTATTCTTTTCTACTGTCTGTACTACGAGTTGGGCATTTGATTTTCCATGAGTTCACATCTGAAAAGACCATCCCTTGATACCCAAGTAATACAGTGCAAAGTGTGTGAATTTTCCTGAAGGAAGGTTGTAGAGAATATGATGCAAAAGAATACTGAGGAGATAGGTGATGGGCCTGGCCAGACTCTTCTGGGACATACTGACCTGGCTGTACTATACTCTGCTTAGCTCATGGCCAGGTCATGTGTTCCACATACATGGACTCCATTTTTTATCGTACATGGTACCATATAATGCTTACATGCTGTTTACCTGTTATTAGCACTAATCAAAGTGCAACAGAGGACAATCAGGTGCTTAGTTGTGTAAGAGCACAGGTTCCCCTTCCTGCCTCTACTCCTTTGTTATGGACCCATGCTCAGCAGTGCCTGGAATCTTCCTGTCATTCTATTCCTCCTTTTGGAAACTGGAGAGCCTCCATGCAGAAGTGGAGCTAATGAAAACTCCAATTTGATCACTGTGTGCCTTGTGTTTGTGTGACTGCTCCCGTTGGATGTTGGAAGCACAGGAGGTTCCACGTGCAGGTGAGGGGGAAGTTCTTTACAATGAGGGTGCCAGAGCAGTGGAACAGGCTGCCCAGGGAGGTTGTGGAGTCTCCTTCTCTGGAGGTCTTCAAAACCCAACAGGATGCCACCCTGTGCCACATGCTCTAGGCCACATGCTTCAGCAGGAAGGTTGGACCAGAGAATCTCTAGATGTCCCTTCCAACCTTGAAGATTCTGTGATTCTGTGATTCTCCTTCTTAAGAACTTATTTCTGTCAGATCATCTGTAATATCATCTAAGAGGGGGTTTCCAAGAGATTGAAGAGAAACACTCTTCGGATGTTTAGCCATGATGGGATAGCTACACAGCCACTTGGAACTGGGACAGTTGAAAAGATTCACAGAGACACTCTGTCAGTCACACAAGGAACAAGATTGAAAAGATTTCCTTTACATGCTTGCATTATATGCTAACTAAACAAGATCTTTCAGAATGACTGTTACACCTTTGTGGGATTATTATTTCAGGACATATCCTCCTTTTAGATCTGGCCTTTACAGTATAACAGAGAACATCGTGGTCAAATAGACTAAAGCACTCTACAAACACATTATGCTAGGCTGAAAAATGATTTTGTCTACTAGATGAATGATATTATCCCTATATATATCCAGAAAGCTAACTTATTTTAAATTCTACAACATCTATAAGCTACCACTGTGATAATAATAAATTAGAGTGAATATGTATCTGAGGAAGACTGAGCAGCTACACAGATGCAACTGCATCACATGATGCAGGAGGACATAGAGTATAGTATGTATAATATTACAGGACTCTTCTTTTCCCTGTAGTTTCACATTCTCCTATTCAACATCCACCCTTTTATAGCAAATCTGTGCTCAACAGAGATGACAGACATTAGCAAAAAAATATACTTATAAAAACTTGCATCAAACTAATTTCCTATGACCACTGCGGTTCCAATTAGGATGTTCCACTATTAATTTTTGACACTGCAAGTCCCACTCATTGCCTAAGGCCTAACCATGTACAGATTTAACAAGGACTTTAATCTGTACACATGAATGCATTTATGCATTGAGTTAACCTAGAGCTAAATCTTTACAGTCATATCATTGGCATAGACACACTCTCCTTCCAGCTGCAGATACACTGGTTAAAAAATTATTGTCTCTGGTCCCAGAGGCAACTATTCCCTTTCTGAACTGCCATATGAGTATTCCTCAGGCCCTTTCAGTCACAAGAAACCAGGAATACTTAAAAAGAATGAAAAGTATACCCATGCTAATCTGGTTTATATGGATTGAAGTGATCCTACAAGTTGCTGAAGTCGGGCACCAGAGAAGGCAGTAACCTCTGGCAGTAAAGCTGTTGAGATGAGCAACTTTTCAGTTAGAAGAGTAGCAGCAGGAACAGGGAATGTGATGACACTCTCTCTGTAGGTCCAAGGAAGAAATTGCTTTGTCTGAGAAGCCCATTTAGTTTTATTTACTAAATGCTAGCCTCAGCAAGGCTTTTGATTTTGTATATCTGAAATACAAGTTTTCCATTTTGCCCAGCTCAAATAAATGACCTGTGACATCCCCCACAAATTAATAGAGATTAGTTCTGAGAGAAAATAATCTAAATAGCCTGATGTGTAGAAATGCCATAAGATGATTATGCAGACACAATTATTTATGTTCATTACCTTATTAAATAATTCTGAAATTATTTCCTTACCTCATCTTCATAGTAAACTGAGCAAACACTTATAGAAACACAAAATTGTAGCACCAAACTGTGACAATTTATAAATTAGTGCAATAGTAGCAGATGTTAGGCCTCAATATGAATATGTGTGTGTGTATATTCGTAAGACTCCGTCTGTTATCTCATTGAAGAGTTAGGCTAATTAAAAGGAATTTTTTTTCCTCCTTTTCAAGGAGCTCATATTGGCCAGTCAAACCAGTTAGCTGAAGGTGAAAAGTAAGGCATAAAATCCTCTTCTCTAAGCAAAGAAATACCCAGACAAAAGCATCCAAGGAAGTTACGTTGTACTACTGTTGAGTGGGAAAACAAAATATTACAGGTAGAATAAATTTGTATGTATGTAAATAGTATTTTTCCCTAAAATATGTAACAAATATTTAAAATGAAACAGTTCATAAAATGGTTAATAAAATAACTTTTTCTATATAATAACACTACTGAACACTTATATCACATTTTTCATTTTGAAAGTGTTCCATTAAAGTTAACTAATTGAAAAAGGTCTTGAAAACGCCTTTTGATAAAGTCCATTACTTAGGGCTATTAAGGAAACTTAGTGAGTGCTTGGTGAAAAGAAAAGTACATGTATAGTTCAGATACTTGATACAAAGAAGAAATACAAAAATTAACAGTATATGGGCAATCTACAAAAATATGTAAGGAGGTATTGTGGCATGCAATGGGGACTAATTATATCAACACAACTTAGGACTGCTAGATCATGCCAATAGTTTGATGGGAGTATCCTCATTAGTATTGTGTGGAAAAGGTCCGAGTAACTTGATAGGGCAGTACCCACCCATACCTTTAACCTGCATTGGATTCACCTTGCATAAAGGACATTGCTGCATTTTAGACTAGAATAAATAAACAATATACAAGAAATCCAAGAAGTATTTTGTTCTAGAAATATCTATAAGTCTCAAGGATGGTTGCTTTTGTATACAAGCAAGGAAGATTTGTGATGCAACCTGTGATTTATTTATTCAATATTCTGAAGAGCTAGGTCTTTATCTTGTTTGAAAAACCATTCAGTCCCCCAATGCATTACAATATGGACGTTTTTTATTTCATAACTAAGATATTTTTCTTTTGTTGCTAAGCAAGCACCATCCTTCTCCCTTACCCAAAGGATATGGAACTCAATCCAGGAATATCTGGCCTGGCCAGACCAGGCACAGTTAAATTCAGCCCATGTCTTAGCCAGAAATTCTATGCTCCAAAAGACCCATAACTAACCCCATAATTTTCTGTTCTAAGTTACCTGACATACTAGTTGCCCTACACCACTCCCAAACCTGTGATGAGCCTCCACCCTGAGACTCCTGAATAGAAAGCATTTTATTCTTTTCCTGCAATGCCCATTGTTTGATCCTTTGGTTTTTATGTCTCTCACATACAGGGATCATAACCTAAATCAGATACATCTGATTTAACATTTCTTTCAGCCCTATTGCATCCCTGCAGCACTCTGTAGACCAGCCTTTTATTTTTATGAATATTTCTCTCTCAGACCTTTGCTATTGGAGAAGTTTTTTTCAGTATGTTCAGCAAATAGTGACTACATAGATAGCTTTCCCCAAATTTAGAAAATTATCCCGAGCTTTCTTCTAGTTGCCTTTATTTCTGTGAGCAAGAATAACTGCAATAACTAGTAAGTCTCTTATTCTTACAAAACTGGCTATCACAAGTAAAGGAAGCTAGGAATAAATTATCACCTATTTACCATAGAAATAAGAGTTCTTCATAATCAGACCTTCAAAGAGCAGAAGGATAATGATCTCAAAATAAGGAATCACAGCACGCTATTACTATGCATCTCACTTCAGACATACCCATCATTAAAATATGTATTAAAATACCTGTGGTAAAAATCTTGTAGCATTGATTCAAGAGATTTATCAATCCTAATGATCACAAAGGGCAATTCAAGGATAGCTGGAGAACAATGTTGTCACCAAGGTAATGAATTACACAGAATTCACAGAATTCATCAGAGAATTATGAATTTGAATCAAGAATTTGAAGCAATGTAGATGAAGTTTCAGGTGTATCTGAAAAGAAACAGGCTCAAAGACTGAAACAGATTTTTTTTTTTGAGATTGAAATGGAAGTACAGATGGTCTTACCCACTCTGAGAGAGTTACTAATAGAACAGAATGTGAAATAATATGTGCTTTGCATTAGTCCAGACTCAGAATGGTCCTTATGTCAATTGATCTTAAGCTAAGGACTCCAGACAGAGCAGAGGTGTTGAGATTGTTTTATTTTGGGCAACAAAGATGTAAACAGCAGAACATATGGAGACCTAAGAAAAGTTAATAATTACAAAGCTAATTACAAGAGAGACCAATGAAATTCAAGCCAAATGAAATCTGTCCAAAGATAAAAACATTTTGGAAAGTTATACAGAGATAAGTATTGTCATATTTAGCAGTGTGTAGAATAGCAAAGCAGCAGCTAGATGGGGATTGTGACAAATATAAGCTAGGGAAGAATAAGCACAGTGATTAACACAGAAGATGATTATGGTATCTTTTAGATGTGTTGCACATGAATTCAGCTTTTGCCATTTGTTTGGAAAGAAATTAATTCATTTTTTTTGGCATAATATCAGCCAGTAACATCATAAGTTTAGCTTTCCATATTCATCACATTTATGTTTCTCCATTTTTTGTATATTTTTTTCATTTCATTGCATCATGTATTAGGATATAGGATTTTGTTACAGCATTTGGTAATATGAAATTATAGAGTCATAGGAAACAAAAGCCAGAGAAAACCTCAAAAGTTCAGGCAAGCTTTCTTCTTGCCTCAGTTATGTTATTATATTCATACACAAACAAACTGTTTAAAAAAAATCTGTGCTGGAGATCCTTCCAGCTCCCATTCAGTTTCACATAGCAAATTAAAAATTTATGCGAAATACTTTCTTTGCTGCAGTTTAAGCCCATTGGCATGCCTCATGGTCATAGTGAATAAATTCTTACCTTTCTCTTTTTAAAAGGCTTTATTAGATTTTTTAAATGATAATTTCTTTCTTCAAACTTTTATTCTTTATCTTTTAAAAAAATCAAATTTATTCAATCTTTTCTTATGTTCTGTTGACTTCTGACCATGTAACTACTTAAAAGTTGGACAGAGAAAGGGTGTGGCATCTATTCCTTTTGCAGAAATTGTGATTAGCTTCCTAACTTTTGGTGCAGTTAGTCTGCAGTAATGGATGAAATAAAAAGTTAACATGCTATTCGGAGTATGCAATATTATTAGCTAAGGAAAACATCACAGTGACTTTCGAAGTCCTGGCATTAAGAACTTACTTCATTTACCTGTTGTGAAGGAAGAAGTTTCTCACATATATACTTGAATTAAGAAATTGAATAATTCATCCAAGATATTGAAAGCAGGTTTCCAGCTGAGATGAAAGAGGAATTTATGAGAAGAGTTTCCAGGTCTTCAAAAGCAATTCTTATGTTTCTAGGTGACCATTGGTTAGGTTTTTGTTTGGAAAATAAGTCTCTCAACTTTTTACAGTTTTTCTCTTGATTCTGTTCTGGCCAGATAAGCAATGGCTTGCAGGACTTATTTACTATGACTGATTTCAAAGCTTTTCTTTTACATTTAATTCATGTGTACACGTAAATACATTTGTGCAAAAAATGAAACATTGTTGGCTTTATAAGATCTTTTGTCTTTTTAATCTCTTCTGTTTAGCTTGATGCCTTTGACGTTTATGTAATTAAGAGTTACTTCTACTTTCTCCCATAATGTGCCTTTTATAATGCACTGGTGCAAATTTACCTCTAAGAGTCATTATGATCACTAGCTGCTGGCAAATGTCTTGTGCACTCCTGCTCTACATTGCACTATTACAATCTGAGGTTGCATTTCAAGAAAAGTTCTAGCAGCAGACAGGGAAGATAGTCTTCTCTCAATCTTTTACTAGCAAGCATCTGGTAATACATCCCAGCTTCCATCTCCTACAGTACCTGTGCTTTTTTTTCTTCTTCTTGCATCAGTATTATTGCATTATTTAATGTTTATTACAAAATATACAAATGTTTACAGATGTAGGGATAGATTCATCAGCTGTCTCCAAGCAAATAAAACAATTACATGGAAATAAAACAACTATAAACCTACACCTAGCTCACAGGGTCTCGTGCGCACAGCAAAGTACAATGCTGCTGAGACAGCCCAGTGGATCCATTCCTTTGTTTCCCAGCTGTTGTGCCATCTAGCACACTTTGGTTTTTGTTCTTTTTTCTCCATTCTTCAACTGGGAGCAACACTTAAAATGAATTTGGCCCATGATAAAACATTGCCATCTAGTCCAAGACATTACAGTCACTCCTTTCCTTTCATTCTCTTCTCTTTCAGACACTACCTTAACAGGCAATGAGTTAATTAACCAAAATTATCCACAAAGGTAGTAAAACATTTTTCTTTTATACTAATTTAGGGATTTTTGCGGTTGTTTTTCAGTCACGAAACTCTCTTGCCTGAAAAACTCTCTCTCATACATCCTCTATACTCACCATCTTGATAAGGAATTTTATTTTCTAGCCAGTTATCTGAACAGACCTTTCTAAACAGTCAGACTTAGTTTCTGTGGGTGGACACAGGCTGTGTGCTTGTAAAGCACATACATAGCTTGTAAAGTATGTCCAAAAAACAAGTGTTTGGCAATGCGTATATCAAAAGTCTATTCCAACAAGCTGAGACGGTAATCTTTCACTCTTTGAGGAGCAGGTTCAGTATGCAGATGTTTACAAGAGGAATCAAGTATGTGACATCACAAAGAAATGTTTAGGCTGAGGAGGATGAAATGAATTATTTATCTGATCTTTGTGTGATTCTCCAAAAACAATATATTAGTAAACACTGAGGCACCACCCATACATAAATCATCTTACACTACATGTACTTAATAATCATTGCAGCATACATTTTCATAGGATAAGTCTCTCTAAAAGGAAATATCATTTGATTTCTTTGCAAGATATTTGTGACAAGTATACATATTTCCTATAAAGGAATGGAATGGGTCTAGTCTAAAAGCCAATTTTATAAATAGCACAAACAACAGGTTAAATGAAACATTTTCAAAGTGTTTGTAAACTGGAATAATTTCTATGTTTAGGGACTTTAGCTGGAAAAAAATGCAGAGGGCTAACAAAAGAGAACTAAAGAAGTATAAGCATTTTTCTATACAAATATGCCCTGTCCTTATTTTATTTCATACTTTCTTCAAGCTTATTTGTTACCATTTATGACATCACAGGCTTTTCTGCATTTTAAAATGCAAATGTGGATGAGATGCGTCATTTCATACTGGGACCAAAATTTCTTTTAGAGTACACTGATAGAGTATGTCTACTTCACCATTTCACAATTGCAGAATTTCCCCAAACTAAAAGAAAAAAAAGAAAAATCTATTCTTTATAAATTAGAATAAGTTATAAAGGCTAATTTGTATTCTTGTGTTTCAGTAATCATCTGACCTTTTGCTTTTCTATGAGAACCAGAATATAATTTGAGGAAAGATTTAAGGTAGATGTAGTATCTTCTACTATTAGACTACAAGTACTCCTGCTAACATTATGAATGACTAACAGAGAAAAAAAGCGTGATAGCTCATCAGTTGATCTAATAAAAGAGCCTACAAATCTTTTTTAAATATATATTAAATTCTAAAAATAATTGCCCCTAGTTGCAATAGCAAACTGCAGTGTAATCATCTCACTTCTACCAAGGTTGAAGACTAAGAACTTAATGTGATGCAAATTCTGTCCTAAAGAAAATGCATTGTGACTTTTACAGAGCACAGCAATCAATTTTCAGTTAAGCATCACTGAGAGCATCTTATTTGTAATCTCACTATTTAAAGCTTTCAGTTATGTTTCTCAAATTGCCTCAACTTCAGGACCATAGTTAAAAAGACAAACACAAACTCCTGGAGGTTTACTCTTCAATCAATAGAAAAAATCATATTTCCTTCATAAGTACAGAATAAGATGCTACATTAGTCAGAAACAGGAGTATGCATAGCCAGGATTCCTATGGGGTGGCACTCCAAACCAGAGTAGCAACACAAATATAATGTAACCCAAATACAAAATGTTACTAGGAGGGAAGTGATATATCTATTACATGAATTTTCTGAACAGCCATAATGGAGAGACCCCTATACCACATTTGCAGCAAACATATGTAAAAACAGCTATAAGAACAAATGGAACATTGTTAAAGCTTGTTTATTTGTCAGAGGAATGCAGCACTCCTGCTTTATTCCCTCTAATGCTGCCCCTGTGGGACAGGCGTGCCTTAGATTCTGAATTTCTAAAAGGAAGAAGAGTGAGAGCTTCTCCCTCTCTGTCAACTAATACAGGACTTATCTAGGCAATGCCACGAGGAAGATGGTAGCTCTTGTGGCTAATGAAGAGTCTGAATTTAGGCACAGATGCAGGTCTGATCCTGAAAACAGGAATATATCCAATGATAGCTCAACATTTGGTGAAATAATTTGTCAATAAGTGCCTAAATTAGGACACTAAGTCAGGATTTAGCTCCCTTTATAAGTGTTAGGGATTCCTTAAAGCCCACAGGCCTAGTTTGCCTCTTGGCAGGGAGGGAGCATGCAACTGTTGTTAAGTACAGCAAAAATATCTTTATATAAGCACTAGAATGATTCAAAAGTCATGTTAAGAAGCAAGAAATGCAAATCATCCCATTTAATAAATTAAAATAAAGCTTTCAAGCACTTTTCTAGGATTAAATAAGTACAGTAAGCTTTTTTATGCAGGATATAATAGAGAATTCAAAAGCTTTATAATGTTTGTTTATCTGAGGTCTGTTCACTACAAAATTTGAAAAAAATCATGTTTGCTTTCTGTTATACATTAACAAGCTACTGTTTAAACTATTAATTTGACTTTTGAATGAAATAAACCTTCTAAAAAACCCATTGTTGCCAAAAACAAACTTCAGTAAAAATAAAGGCAAAGATTTTCAATTTCTGTGATATTTTTTCTCATCAAAAGCTCACTTGACTGAAATCAATGTTTTCCTTAGGTACACTTTACTTCAGTAGCTATTTGCAGTTTTAGAAAAGAAGCTATTTTACAGAATAATGTCCTTGAACTGCAATGTAATAAAATGCTAATGTAGTTAAAGCAGAATCCTTTTTTTTTTCTGATAATTTTATATAGCACAGAATAATTATAGTTATTGTTCTTGGCAATTGGAAATTATAGTTGTTTTTGAAGTCACCATAAAAATGTACATGTTATAAATCAACAGTAAATAATTCTGCAATTTTCCTGCTAGCATACTGATGAACTAGTTTTCTTATAGTACCAGCCAACAAGTTCAGTAATCCTTAGCAAGTTCAGTATAGACAGCATAGTGTATCTCCCAAAGGTTCAAATTAGATTATTAAAAAGGTCTTTCATAATGTATAGGATTTTTTTCTTTTCCAAGATTGATAAGTAAGTCAGTGTCAGAAGTTTCACAGTTTCCCAATTTTCTATGCATAATCTGTGCAAAAATAAACAAATGAACAAAAACCTAAACCATATTAAATTAGCTTTAACATTGTTAATTCAAGCTGAATGCAGGAAAAGGATATGTAACTACTTATAAATTTTGAGTTATGTAGTCACAAGATAATAGAACTTTTATTTTGAGTTATATAAGGGATAACTAAGGTTCTGCTGTGTGATATCTGATTGGATATTTGTCTGTGAATGTTAGCTAATGTGATAAAAGTTATCCATTTATGGGAAAATATACTTCAAGACTTTTCATAATAAGATTAATACATTTGTCCATATTTGTTGGTACAATATCGACTGAAACAGAAAACTTCAATATTCTTGAAAAAAATATATGCACATACACTATAGAAGATTTTGTATTTAACAGATGGCTAGTTCTGCAGTGATGTTTTAACAGATGGTTGGCATGAAGATCTGGAAAAAAAGAGTTCACTAGAGTTTGGAAGTTACCGTCTTACTGAGAAAGTCTTCTTGCTTTCCATGAAGCTAATGTATAGCCTAGCACTGTTGCTACCATATAGCATGAGTTTTTGTCTGTTACTGTCAGCTGAAATAACTAACACTTTCCAAAACTCTGCGCAAGAGACAAAAAAATCAGTTTCCATACTGTTTTCCCCACCAAAGCTAGTTTATTCATGCATAAGTTTCATAACTGCTATTCTCCTTCAAACATTTAGGAATTTTCTTGTCTAGGAAGCACATATGGTAATGAGGCTACCGGTATCAACCTCAAAGAAATAACATACTCATCTGATCTGGTTACTAGGGCAAACTCTAATGTCAAGATAGATTGAAAATAGGGAAAACAGGATAAACCTTGAGATCTATTAAGATTTCATGACTTGTCAGTTCTTCCACCCTCCTACAAACAAACAAAAATTTTGAAGTAAGCTTAACAGTTGAAGGAACTAAATGGTTGAACTTAATTTGATTATCAGTGCAACTAGTTCTCCTTCAAATTCAAAATATGGAAGAAAGCAGAAAAGATGTACTTAACAATGTTAAATGAGGCAAAACCTCTGTTGAAGCTTGCAATATGCTTGCAAAAATCAGCAGGATACTAGCAGAGATGTGAGCTGACTTCAACTTGGTTGTGTGTGACTTCTTGCCGGGGAGAGACATCTCTAAAGAAAATTGCATATTCTTTTTCAGAAATGAAAATTGCATAGCAGGAAGAATGAGTTCTGATCTATTAATGCCACAGGAAGCATGAAACTTACTTGTATGTTGATTTGAGATGTCTAATTTAAAGACATTAATTCCAAAAAAGCAGTTATTTTCTCAGTCTGGAAAGATGGCTGAAAGGCTATGCTGATATATTTAACGCATTTATATAAGTGATATATAAGTGATATATAATATGTGATATATAATATAAGTGATATATTTAACACATATAAATTATTGGCTAAAAATGAAAAATCTACTTTATTGCTATTTATAAGATTGTTCAATATTTGTTCTTGATACTACATGGTCATTATCACAGAATCACAGAATCTTCAAGGTTGGTTCATTCACTTGTGAAAATATTTCACAAGGGACTAGGGAGGATATTCCCTGGGTTTTTGTGTCTAAACTAGTCGTGAATACAATCCCATTTTAAAACAATATTTCTGGCAGACGGGATAAACTCTTGTCTTGGATGCTGCCCAGAATTTAATATGCCCTCAGTGACTTCACCTCAGATATACAAATAAGGAGCAAGGAAGGAATGAAGTTTAAGACTGAGCAAATAAGAAGTAAGGTAAGTGCAATATTTCCAATATCACTTGCAAATTAGGTGACTTAGGAGCTTAAATCAAATTTTGTATGTTTGAGGAACTCAATAAGTCAACAAAATTCATGAGTGTGACATTCTTCTCATTCTTATGTCCAGTTTTTCACTCATCAGTTCCAAATGAAATTTGCACATAATTATGCTTACGTTTATGACTATTAGTATTTCTAGTGATTTAAGAGCTAATCTTATGCTAAAGTATTTCACACAATCACAGAATTGAGGTTGAGTTTGGAAGGGACCCTTAGAGATCATCTAGTCCAGCCTCCCTGCTCCAGCAGGGACACCTAGGGCATGTGACACACGATGGCATCCAGGCAGGTTTTGAAGATCTCCAGAGAAGGAGACCTCACATCCTCCCTGGGCAATTTGTTCCAGGGCTCTGCCAGCCTCACAGTAAAGAAGTTCCTCCTTACATGCAGATGGAACTTCCTGTATTTCAGATTGGATCGGTTTTAAGAGACTTTTTTCCATTCAGAAAAGACAGAAAGGACTTTCTCAATGAAATATGTAGATATGGTTGAGATATGCATCAACAGTCTGATGAACACTTTTACATATTGAATGAAGAGAATTTCACTCATCTTTTAGCTCATATTCTCTGTCAGTCTATGCCTCTGGACAATCTATAATCTATGGTAATGGTAATGTCCATTAATTATGAAACAACTTTTTGTTGAGGTACCGAACATCTCAAATAATTACAAAAATTTGTTACAATATAACAACAGCAAAATAAAAGTAAAATTTACAGATATTTCATTTAACTGAAAACTATGTAGTAGTAGACCATATTATATTATTTATGATCAACAAAAAAATTAATACTTTTCAAACATTTTTCCAATTAAGCTGTCAAAGTGCCAAAGTTTTATAGTGCATTTCAAAGACGTGTTAGTTTTTTAAATCTATCTGATTCTTTAAAAATAAAATATAGGTTTTTTGCTCTTTTCTGTCAGGTCAAGGACTTGATTCTGGTTTTAATTTTTCTTGGTTTGTCTGCCATTGCAAAAAAATGCACTGACATTGAGCAAAGTACTGGCCCACTTTTTCTCCTATTTATTTCACCTGCCAGATATGAGGGAGAGATTCTGCCTAATGAACACTGAGTACTATACATCACTTGCCTACCTAGAGAAATATAAAATACAACTCAGACTTTTGATTCATAGCTTTTGTGTTTTATTTTTTTTCTATGGGAGGAGCTATGACAGAATGTAATATATTGATTAGGCTATAGAAGATCTTTATAGCAGAATCATTCAAATATATGCATCTTTAGGAAAAAATTATCTTTTTTTTCTCTGAATTGTAATTTTAATCAGAAATAATTCAATCTGGATACCTATTTCAGAATTTCAAAGTCTAGGAGGTTTTTCTCCTTTCACCATCACCATCCTTGAACTATTTTTCATGTTGTTCATTAAGTTCTCCTTCGCTAGTGGAAGTGTTACAGAAGTCTATCCCTGCATCCCAGAAAATACATTATAAGCTGCAATGTCTAAACTATTTATAGCAGGTTTCACTTATTGTGTTTTCTTATTGGAAATGCTCACTTTCAAACTATTTTCCCCCCAAGGTAGAGAGAAATATATTGCTTAAGAAATTCTATAGATTTTGCAGTCTTCATGGAGACTTCTCCTTCATAATATTTATATCAAAAAAAAGTTTTCAGTTGAAAAAATAGCTTGATATAAAAGATCTGCTCAAAATTTTACCATGTATATCTGGTTCTTTACCTGGAGACGTACATGTAAATAACTGAGTAAATATTGTACAGAGGAGATTGTATAGAAATTAGTGTCACGTATCTTGGTCCTAGGAGAATCAATTAATCATTGAATCATAGAATAATCATAGAATGCTTAGGGTTGGAAGGAACCTCAGAGGTCATTTAGCCCAACCCCCTGTGCACGCGGCACAGGGCTGCATCCAAGCTGGTTTTAAAGATCTTCAAAGAAGGAGACTCCACAACCTCTCTGGGCAGCCTGTTCCAGGGCTCTGTCAAATGTTACCTTAAGTTCCTGTGGAACTTCCGATGCTTCAGTTTGAAGCCATTTCCTGTAGTCCTATTGCTGTCCACCACTGAAAAGAGGCCAACCCCAGCCTCCTCACTGCCTCCCTTGAGGTACTTTTACACACTGATCAGATCTCCCCTCAGCCTTCTCTTCTCCAGGCTGAACAGGCCCAGC
>JAUBOD010000203.1:50488-75619 GCA_032353885.1 Nothura maculosa | reverse complement strand
GGACTCTCTCCAGCAGCTCCACATCCCTCTTGTACTGGGGAGCCCAGAACTGGACACAGCACTCCAGATGTGGCCTCACCAGGGCTGTGTATAGGGGGACGATCATCTTTCTCGACCTGCTGGAGACGCTCTTCTTAATGCCCCCCTGGATCCTCTTGGCTTTCTTGGCCACCAGGGCACACTGCTGACTCATGGCCAGCTTGTCGTCCACCATGACACCCAGGTCCCTCTCTGCAGGACTGCTCTCCAGCAGATTTTACTATTCTGCTTCGATACTTAAAATTGTTTGCCTGGGTGCTGTTTTGTTTTAAGCACTTTATAGCTCAATGGCTTAAGTTTCGGTGTCACTGGAAATCCACAATTTGAAAATGAATGGAAAGAAGAGATTACTCCAAACATGCTCCATTTTATTTATTCCTCTCTGAGGACAAAATGAAATTAAGAAAAGTAATATATCTGCTTCATAGCAATATTGCAATTACTTTATTCTGCTGATGCTGAAAGAATGCTTGTGTAACATTGTAGGAAATATATTTTTAAGATTTTGAAGTACCACTCATCTAAGGCATTTCAGTTGCTCTATAAATGTCTGTTACAAGAAAGCTGTCAGTGTAAAA
Organism: Nothura maculosa; assembly: GCA_032353885.1. Lineage (NCBI taxonomy): Eukaryota > Metazoa > Chordata > Aves > Tinamiformes > Tinamidae > Nothura > Nothura maculosa. The sequence continues at coordinate 75,002 of JAUBOD010000203.1, read as the reverse complement.
ACCTCATAAATGTTAAGCTTGTGATTAGTGCCATAGATCATAAATGGATCAGAAAGAACTTGCATCCTGCAAGCTAAATTTTTCATTTGAAAAGTAAATGATGGATTGCTCAAAATAGTATTTGACAACCAACTTTCCTCATGCCTTTTGCTAGGTACTGCAACTGGTATGATTTGGAAGCTGAAAAAGTTGAACAAAGCAAGATAATAAAATATACATGTTTTCAAAACATAAAAGGCATGTTTTATTAAAAGGTGAAAATGAAACTGTGGGATTCATGATACTCAGGGAAGTCACAAATACACTGTTAATACACTGTTAAAGTTTGGCCATTCTCCCCTCAGTAAAAACAAGGAGTTGTGACCACTGGCAGCACATCGATGGCCAGCAACTTAGTCTCATGTCACACTCATGCATCATGTACCTTTTCTTTTCCTGCTGTGCAGGGCATTTTTCACTCTCACCTCCCTCGTACTCAGTATCAGTGTAAAATGCCAGTCCTTGCCCTTCCCTGTGTGAAGAACCTCACCTTGCATTTTGGAAAAGCATGGTAGTTCTTGTAGCACTAGTTCATACAACTAAAGGTATGAACATTTTGGGAATTTCCTTCCTAATACAAGTTTCTTGTAAGAAATATTTCCATCTATTCTTGAGATGAACCACTCAATTAAATTTTAGCAATGAAATATACTAATGACTTCAAAAGTTCTTTTCAACTTCAAATACATATCCGAACTATTCTTCTAATTATATTTTCTGCTCTCTGTAAAAATTTGGAAGATGCATAAAAAATCTTCAACTTTACCCCTAAATTTGATGTGAAATTTGGCAATGATTCCTGGAGATCTTACTCAAGGACTGCAGCAATCATAGCAAATTATCCAGGCAATGCACTAATCTGCAGTATGTACTGCTATAAGACCTTGAGCAAACCTAAAAACAGTCTGCAGTCTAAAAGCATTCTATTTTATTCCACTCTTTTTACTTCTATTTATTTTCATGTCACTATATTTTTCAGATATCTTACTACGCTAATCCATATTTTACACATTAATGTATTTCCCTTAAAGAAAATTCCATCTATTCAGTCTTGGGAGAAAATTTAATCTCAAGAGGTTTCAAGGCCAAATTCCTTATCGGAAAGATTGGAGTGCTAACCATTCAAAAAAACACTTCCATTTTTATTTTTAAGAGAATGTTAATTGTATATATATGGATATGGATATCTATATGTACATATATATGTGTGTATATACTTCATTGTTATTTTTCCAGTAATAAGAGTAGTAGTATTATTGGAGACACTTATCATAAACGTTCTTTAACCAGTGTCAGTAGTCCATAGTGGTTTTATGTAATATTGACACACATTCAGTGATCTTCTCACTCATCCACTCAGGAAAGTGCTATAACAGCAGGGGTAACAATTTCCTCAAAGAAGCTGGACATGCTAAGCCAACAATATGTGATCCATACAGATACATTTTCCATCAATCAAATCCTTAGTCTAAAGATGAAGTGTAAAATTAAAATAGAAGGAGTGATTAAAACATGTCTATTATAATCAGTAGCCTGAAGTAATGGCAAAGACGGATCAACACAGGAGAAAAAGAGAATTTTTTTTTCTATTTTACAATATAGCTTGTTCAGCAGTCACTATTTTTTTAAATAAATTTGTTGAACATGCATGCAGATGCCATGTACATAGGTATGTTTTTAACGTCACTAGCAATTTACTGTGCTTATATTTTTTAACTAACTTCTGTATTGATAACACATGTGAGGCAGCCTGTTCTGAACAAGATACCGTAGCTGTCTCTGGCTTTCTATATACTGCTTGTTTTGAGATCCATTCTGGAACTATCTCAATGGTAGTATATCCCAATAGTAAAGATGAAAGCAATTCTGGATGAGAAAGCAACTCGGTAAAAGTAGTAAAACCATTAAAAATACTAAAAATGACATTTGGAGGAAAATTCTCAATTTGGGAAAAAATATAAAATAAAAGGATTCCCTATTCCCTAAGGGCTTTCTCGTTTCAATGAGTATTTTCCAACAGAAGAAATGCAACAAAGAGGTTGTACAAGCATTGCATAGGCAAACTTCTCTGTCATAAGGAGAAAGGAGAGTTGTATATTCTTTCCTCTCTCAGCTCATAGAATAACAATTTCCTTAGGTACTGGAGCCTGTCCTGGATATAGGAAAAATCTCCAGGATTCTACAAATGTAAAGCTGCACAGTAAATGGGCAATTTCACTATATTATTTATCAGAATACAATTATAGTATTTTATTTATGTTACCTATATATTTGTTCATTTTCAACTGATATATTCTGACTCTCCCCTCACACAATCTAACTCTAGTTTTCATGTAATTTAAGAGAGAGAGTGAAGGACTTATTTCTTAATTAGATTATGCAAAACTTTATTCATCTTTCTGCATTCCTCATCTGCAGGTAAGAAAGAGAACAAGATCAAATAAACAAGTATTGCTCACAAAGCCTAAAAACAATTTTTCTCTATTTGCAGCTGAATTGGTATATTTCATTTAACAATGTTATTGGAGTTTTCTTCCTCCGCCAACACTCCTTTCCTTTTTGCTCTTGTTGCTGCCATTCCTGCATATTGAAATGGGCAACTCTCTGAGCCAATTTTATTCCACTTCATCAAATAATTTAGGTTAAAAAGTACCTACAGTGTCTATATTCCTAAGATATCTTCATACTAGGCAATAAGGATCTTGTGTTATCCTAAAATCCCTTGTGAAGTACCACTTGTTCCTCCATGACCTATCAAGAGTTTTAGTTTCATTCCTAACTCGGACATTTCCATTGGTCCTTGAAGGCATAGTACAGTTTTGTCACTATATCAAGACATAAAGATTACCACCAGTATCAACTAAATAAAACAGATTACTAAAAATAAAGAAAAAAAGTTTGTTTTTTAAAATAAAAATAAATACTGGTTTACTCAAGCTCTTCTATTTAATGCACCTTCACATACTGTCTGTCCACAGCTAAGCCAGCAGGTAATAAACCTGACTCTCTGCAATAAGAAATAATGAAAATTTGCATCAGATTTCTAAACAAGCTTTTCCAAAACTATCTGTAATTTTTAATATGAAGCCTTTCCTCATTATTAAGGAAATGAGATATAAATTGCTGCCCATCAGACCTTACTATCTTTTGCACTTCTAATGCAGGCTTAAGAGAAAATATAGATCTATTACCTGAAGTAATCATTTTGAAACACATGTGCTCATAAATCATTCTAAGGATGATATTTCTTTCACTAAAGGAGCACACAAATAACAACCTTTACTTTTGTGACAGCAGTTTCTGAAAAATACTAACTCATGTCAAGCAAATACAGTCTAAAATGTGCATCACACATTATCCTTTTATTTTAAATATGCTATGTCTATGAAAATGGACATTAATTTTTGTTATTTTAAAGTAGAGTAATTTGAGAATACAGAGAATAGCCACACTAGAATTACATTCATTTTACTAACAGAATAAGAAGAATAAGGAAACACTCTAAGTATTTCTATGAACTTCCCTTAAAATCTTCCCATAGGGATTTATAATATAGCCATCTGAACAACCATGACTTATAGATGCATGAATAGATCTTCATGCCTATCTATTGTTCACGTTAGAGATGACAGCGAAACTAAAATGATTAGGAAACACAGAGAGTCCAAAAGACTTTCATAGTGATAGCTTTGAAGGGAAGAGCAAGGCATGAATATCATAACAAATTCTCTGACAAATTATTTTAAAAAATCTGACAAGTTAGAGGTGCTTGGGTTGGAAAGAAAGGATACTCTAGGGCAAGGTCTCCTTCTGCCCTGTGCCTCTTTCCTTCTCATCAAGCTGCTCCATTTCCACCAATTTTTACCTCAATCAACTTTTACTTAACACTACTCCAAGACCTCCATTACTTAACTGTAGTTCTGATCTGTAGTACTGAGCTGTGTAGTTTGACCACAGTAGGAGTTGTCGAATAGTACAGAAGGCCCACACTGCTGCATGATTCTTCAGCTCTGTGAAAATATCTCTTTAGAAGATCCCGTTTCTGCAACAAGTGCTATAATTATAGACGCATCTTCACTTTCCAGAGAGCAAAAAAGGACTATATCTGCAGTGTCTGCTTATACATCTCAATCCTGTTATATACATATACACATATATAAAAGAGAACACATGGATCTTTTCTATCACTGCCAGAGTTTTAATCCACATCAATGAAACACTATAGTATATAAGTGCTACAAGCATTTGACAGAACTTAGAAAGAGCACTATGGAGAACCTAATGCCAAACTCACTTTTTATCTAATTCCTTTGACAGAACTGGGTTCATGCATCAGAGAGGGAACAGTCTTGAGCTTTCTATTTCTTATAGAAAAGAAATCAATTCAGTTAGATCGGTCTAGTCTTCTGTTATATTTTTTTCCTAATGATTTTAGCCTAAATCTAGATTTTATGCAAGAGTTGGATTTTAGCTTAGTTGAATGCAACATTCAATAGGACAACAGTAAGGTCAACAGCAAAACACAGGAATTGAGGGGAAGAAAAATGGTGTTATCAGATAGGTGATTTTAGTTTTTTGGGCTCTCAGATGAATCACCTGCAGATAGAAGACATATGTAAAAAAGAGAGGCTTGGCAGTTAGTGATATGAGTCATGAGAAATTAGAGGAACTAGGTTTTTAGAGTGAATTATTGAGAAAGTGGGTGCATAGGTGTAAGACAGACAAGGTCCAGGATAAGAAAAAGCTACAATCAATCCATTTATAGGAAATCCTGTTTTTCAGTTAGAGGCATAATGTCCTTGTTATATTTCGGTAGTAGGGAATGTGAAACCTTCAAAAACATATTTTTTCATTGTCCTGGTAATGAATCACAACCATGACAAAGTTACAGCTTCATAGAGGCATATAACAAAAGAAAAGAATGTGTTTCTGAAATATTTGAATCTTGTCAATATTTGCTATTATGGTAGTTACTACAGAAGGTTGAATTACTACCTAGCCCAAAGCTTTGCACTAAATGTAACTTGAGTTATTAACCCCTGAGAGTAAGAATTCAAGGTACAAGCTTAGGCTGCAGGTGAAAAAAGTCTGATTTTTTTAACATATTGAGGAGTGGTTAGTCTTACCGAGCAAAGTATGTTTGTTAAACAGAAATGCTTCTTTTCCTACTTTCCTTCTCCAAACAGAAACACAAACTATTATCTGACAGTTGTAGGCACTGACAAGCTTCTCAGAACTGGTAATATTTCTGTGTGAAAAATACGCACTAAAAGTGAATACATTTCTGTAGGAATGTACTTAAAAGAAAATGGCCACTATGAGTGGATGCACTGAAGCAGCCACACAAGAGGTTTAACAAAGCACATAGCTCCGTCTCTAAGGTGGCCTTTAGAAGACAAAAACAAGAAGTCCTTTGAGGAAGCGAGCCAAGTAGAGAGGGATGCATGGGGGGAACACCAAGATATGAGCTGACCAACCAACAACCAAACAAGAACACATACTCTCCATGTGAAAGAGAGGATTGTCCTATCAAGGAGTGCATGCCTGCATGTAGAGATAAAATAATTGTGTGCAAGGGCTAGTTATCTGCAATAAAGCGGCTTCTTCCTATAATTCATATTGAATCATCTGAACTCCATTTCTTTTCCTCACACTTCTATGCACTATTTCTTACACTGGAAGAAAATTGAAATGAAATTTCTGGACTAAATATTTATTTTAGCTTCCTGACTACATAATTTCAAATATTGTGTGTATATGTATATATATATACATATATATATATTTATTTATTTCAAAGTCCTGTACCTCAGATATAGTTTCACTCAATAATTTCAAAACTGTGTAAAGTATATTATAAAAGAGAATTAATTAAGGTCTTAAGTAGATAAGAATTTTTATTGAGGAGTCAAAATCAGGCTTCTCATAAAATATTATCATTTCTCTATTAGAGGAAACATCTGTAAAGTAATATAGTATTTAAAACCTTCCTTTAACAAGTTAAAAATTCACATAACAACTAACAGTTATTTTAATCAATCCAGATGTAAATAATCAGCAATTCAGTTGTCAGGTAAGCATCTAACTCAGTATGACTTATGCAAGAACATTCCAACTGGAGAATCAGAAAGAAGAAAAGAGTGCTGGGACATCTGCAACACTGATTTGACAATTAACATGTTAGGTTTTTAATTAAATACCTGTAATTTTTTTTAAATAAAATGTTTATTCTGGCTGAAGAGATATATTGTCTTTAGTAATGCAAAAGAGTGCTAATTGCCACTCCAGAATAAACAATTTTTATTATCCTTCTAACATTGAGGCTCTGAAATATTTCCAGCTCTTATTTCTTCTCTGATTTAAAATTACATAAACTTCAAGATCTCTTTGATTTCCACCTAATAATAATGGAGAAGAACTAGACATCATATTTTGAAAAGAAATTAAGACTATTCCAAAAGAAACATTAGCTAATTCACATCCCTCTTTTTTTTCTTTTTTTTTTTTTTTTTGGCTCATTGGTTGATTGGTTGGTTTCACCTTCTTTTATCTTGTTTTAGGATATGGAAGGGCTTGCCATATTCCACAGCAAGCACCTGAAGGAATAAGAGAGAGAAAAAAAGATATTTGTTACTGAAGATATGTAAGATATGTACAAACCTTTGAAATCCTTCTCTCCCAACCTTTAATTTTATTTCAGCTTCATCTATTTTATCTGCTCCACAGAAGAGTGGGTTTCGGACACAGGTGCAGCTAACCATTAACTAGAACTGCAGAGAATAAAGGTCAATCATTATACCATCACACAGAGCATCCTGGAAATATCACTGAACTTGGCTTTGTCCTTCTGTGCACTTATTTGAAAATCACTCCAATACCAAGTTGGTAGTAACTGTGGTCCTTAATCACTGCGAGTAACAGATAATGTCCTAGCATAGACAAGATAAAGAAGGATCACCTTTTACATCCAGGGTCACCTGGAAAGAACAAGCTGTAAAGAAATTTTATGTGTATATATGTGATATATATAAAATGTATATATGTATGTATGTATGCATATATGTGTATTATATATGTGTATATATACTGGTTAAATATATCTGTGCAAATATATGTTGTTTACTGCTTCAATTATTTACAATGAACACTGTCACTTGGAAGAGAGGCACAACTCTATTTTGTTGTAAATACAATTAAATGTTTCCAGCTCACTTCTCAATGGGACTATCATTCCATTGTAAATTACTGTTAAGTAACATTATTATATACATCATCAGAGACTTTTTCTAAGCATTCATCAGCATTAACCCTCATTGTGAAATACAGAGTTTCCTGTTTTCAGAAGCTACAGCCACAGATATATACAAAAGGCAGGAATTTCAGGAACTAATCACCAGCCCATGTCTTTTCAACTGTTAGAACTGAAATGGAAATTACGATCTAAAAAATGAATAGAAATATAACAATAGCAAAACCAGTGATCTCTAATAGCTTCAATTACTGCATCAAACCCCCATATGAAATAGCTAGTTGTCTGGCTGAAACATTCCTGAGCTTTTCAAGCCAAACTCTGCCCAAACATTAGTAAAAAGGTGGAAAGAGATGTAGGTGGGTAAAGAACAAGGCAATCAGAGCACAGAAGGCAATCTTGTGCTCATTTTTCATTCTGAAATAAGAGTGAGAAAAAGAATGTTCAGTGACAGTCATGCAAACATAAGAAATACGCTAACTGCATCATATTGCTGGTCTGAAATATTGGGCTCAGTAGCATATAAAAATACTCATACTTTTAAAATAAAAATATAAATAATTCATTTAATTTCTATATTTTTGTATAAATATAAGTAACATGTCAGATGCCAGAGAGAGAGTGTAAATAAAAAGGGCCACGTTCAGTTGGAAGCCTGTGGGCAGTGGTGTCCCACAGGGGTCAGTACTGGGCCTAGTGCTGTTCAACTTGCTCATCAAAGACTTGGACAAGGGCACAGAGTGCATCCTGAGCAAGTTTGCAGATGACACCAAGCCGGGTGGAGTGACTCCAGAGAGCTGTGCTGCCATTCAGAGAGAGCTGGACAGGCTGGAGAGTTGGGCAGAGAAGAACTTCATCAGATTCAACAAGGACAAGTGCAGGGTCCTGCACCTGAGGAGGAATAACGTCAGACAGCAGTACAGATTAGGGGTTGACTTGCTGGAGAGCAGCCCCACAGAGAGGGACGGGGAGTCCTGGTTGACACCAAGTTAACCATGAGTCAGCAGTGTGCCCTTGTGGCCAAGAAGGCCAATGGAATCCTGGCCTGCATCAGGAGGAGTGTTACCAGCAAGTTGAGGGAGGTGATCCTGCCCCTGTCTTCAGCTCTAGTGAGGCCGCACCTGGAGTATTGCACTTCTGGGCTCCCCAATATAAGAGGGATGTGGAACTTCCAGAGAGGGTCCAGCGGAGAGTAACAAAGATGATGAAGGGACTGGAGCATCTCTCTTATGAGGAAGGACTAAGTGAGCCGGGCCTATTTAACCTGGAGAAGACTGAGAGGAGATCTGATCAATATGTAAACATACCTGAAGGGTCAGTGTAGGGGGAAGGGGGCCAAACTCTTCTCAGGTCAGTGATAGGACAAGGGGCAATAGGTATAAGGAAACAAAGGAAGTTCTATCTGCATTTGAGGAAGAATTGCTTTCCTGTGAGGGTGACAAATCCCTGGAACAAGCTGCCCAGGGAGGTTGTGGAGTCTCCTTCTCTGGAGGTCTTCAGACACACGTGGATTAGACTGTCTGGACATCCTGTGCTCTAGGTGTCCTTGCTGGAGCAACGGAGTTGGACTAGATCATCTCTTGAGGTCCCTTCCAATTGTAACCATTCTGTGATTCTGTGAGACATGTCCTCTGAGATGCTGTTCAGGAAGGTGCAGAAGTCTGGCTGCCCACTGAGATCTCTTTCCCTTGGACTCCACTGGCATTCACTAAGGACCTATTCAACTAAGGACCTTGGTAAGTACTTTGCTTTATACTCTGTTTGTATCTACTTAGGGTCTCTGACTTTTTGAAATCTCTATTTTAACTTGTCTATCTCTACAGTTTCTTGTGGCTACAATTCCAGAATTTCACCACCTGCTGCTTAAAAAAACATACTTTCTAAAATTCTGTTTAAAACTGATCTACTAGTTTCAGTTTGCTCTACTATCATACTATTTGCTGAATAATGACTCTGCATATGCCTCATCCATCACTTTCATGTTTTTGCAAAACTTCCTCTACAAACAACAGCTTTTCAAAATATATGCTCTTGTTTATGTAAAAATTAGAATTGAATAGGGCATAGATAGTATTTGTAACTTTTCTGGACAAGATTTATTAGTAGGAAACTTAAGTATTGAAGTTACTTGAGGAGGGGAACTCAACTTCTATAAAAGGGCTCTACATCAATAAAATACCATTATATCTAATATTCTGGAAATAAATTGCAATTCCTATTCCAATACTATCTCATGAGATGCACATTTCTTTGACCATCATATTTACCAGAGCACTGTGTATCATTATTTTTAATGTAAAATTAGAAGTGGCATTCAAGACTGTTTCCTGTAAAATATCAACAGTCTATCAGGAATAGGCAGAGTTGCTTTTCATGCAGATTTCACTAAAACATGAATTCCATATAAGTATCAGCATCCTAGGAAGACAGACATTCTAGAGGCTTTCAAAATGGACCCTTTGCCAATTTTTTAGCTCATAGAATTGATTTTGCCTTTTCCTAAATCACTTTCCTAAATCACATATCCACTTCTTTTTCCTCCTTATTTTGAGAAAGAAAAAAAAATATGAAGAATGAACAAAGAGACTGAACATTGAATCAGCTTATAAAATATACTATTATATTTTTAAATTTTTGACAAAATGTCATTTTTTGTAAAGGTCATTTCTGAAGCTGGAATGTCAGTAAGTAATTTTCATTGATCCTCATGTCATCTCTAACAAAAATGCTTAAGTAGTGCTTTCTAACACCTTAGCTCTGAGAGTATGTATTTTTGAGAAGCTGTATCTAAAGTAAAAATTCTCTACAGCTCTAAATACATTTTAAACATAGATTTTGTTATTAGAATGGCTATACATTATTTTTATATAAATTCAGCTCTGACACATTTTAAGTTTTCTGTGTGCTCCATTTCTGATTGGTGGAATTAGCATATTACTAAGGAATTTCCAAGGCTCTTTATCAACTGAACCTCAAGAAAATATGAGGTCAATGGCACATTATAAGGCATAATTTTTCAGAAAAAGAAAATACAGTTGCAGAGTCAGACTAGGTTATAAAAGTATCAGTGTAAGTTCTAGACATTAAAGTAAATCATAATGTGGGAGTGTTATAAAAGAGAATGATAAACAGTGAGATCTGTATTTTAACTAATTAGTGTTGCTTGATGCCATTTCAGATAAAGGAAAACTACTCTGTAGGTGAACATATGAAATAATAATTTTGCCAGAGAATCTGGATGACTAGAGAGATTGAGATGAAGCAGCAAAAGGAAAAACAAAACCTAATAATAGATGAAGTTTAAGAAACAAAACAAAACCCATCATTTATCTATATGGATAACTTCAGGAAGGAAAAAAATGTAGCATGCATAGGCAGACTATTTCTTGAAGTTTAACTATATTTATTCTGATGAGCTTAGCTAATATTTCATAGTATAAAGTTGAAAAGCAGCTTCATCTAACTAGTTCTCAGGGTTTAGTTTCAGTAATGGTATTAGAGCTCTAAATATTTGTCTATATAGCTCTCCTCTCCAATCAAACATAGTGTTACATTAATTTCAGGCAATAAAATACATTTTGAAAAATGAAATCACACTGTGTGTTGGTCTAGATCAGCAACCTAAGACAATTTGGCTACATCCATACTAGAAAATTAGAGAGTGTCATGGAACATCCCTAGAACCTGTAACATAATCATCCAATCTATACAATTATTAACAAGATCTCTAGTAGTTTTGACCTGGGCCAACCATCAGCCTCACAGATAATTTCTGTACAGAATCCTGTATTTAGCAAACGGCAAGCAGTTACTGATGGGCTGTTTGGACTTAGCCAGGGTGGTATGTTGAATATGTGAACGTAATACTATGAATGTAGATTGTCCTATGCCAGTTAGGCTCAATGCTGCCAATGAATGATCTTGTGTATTTGACACTACACCTTTCCAGAATAAAGATAGCCAAGGTGGAACGGAGTTTTAAATTATATGAGAGTAATCATTAATTTCAACAAGATTTAGGTGTCTGAGCAATTTTCTGAAAGTCTAGCTTCAGAGGTATTTTGAAAATTGGCAGACTTTCCCTTATAATATTTTGTTCAATTACAACCACATTATGTGGCTTTCTGAACAGCTATTCAATATGTGTCCACTGAAAGCTTTTTCACACGTCTCTGCAGCATCTGGACATTCAGAGGACAGAATGCTGGAATATGCAGATTACCATTTTGATCCCAAATCATTATTTATTTTTTTCTGTAACATACATTCAGCATAACATTCATACTTTCAAACTGAAAACTTAGGTATTCTTTTTTAACATCTATATTTAATTTGTCTGGATTAAAGCTTTTTTTTGCAAACCAGAAAAATATTTAAAGCAAGGAGCAATTAGAAATCAAGTCTATTCTATTTCTTAGAGATACATACTAACAACTCTGGAAAAGCTAATGCGGATCATTAAGGGAGTGCATGAACCAAAGTTTTCTATAAGCTACAAAGTGGCTTTGTTACACAAGAGACCATATAGACAGACTAAAAACAACAATTGTAATATGTCAGGTCCTGATTCTTTTAGAGCTGTTAGAATTTGGAACAGAAAAGGGAACTTGTTTGTAAAATCTCCCCATATATATTTCTCTGGCAAACACAGCAAAATCTTTATTATTTCATCAGTAATCCATGCAGATAGCTGTGCAGTTATTTGATAATTTGGAGCATAAGTCTGTAAATTGCACATACTAATGGAGAGCTTTGTAATGAAAAGGTTTATATATATTTTGAATGTTTCTTTGACAAAGAAATGCTCATATTTGTTTGTAACAAAACCTGATAGAGAATAAGCAATTTAGAATTGTGGCAGAATGTCAAGAATGACACTCTCCTTAATGCATCTCATTATCTCCAGACGCCAAAGAACACAATGCTTAATATCATGCACTCATCTCAGGCAATGAAGATTGAAAGCCTGAGCCTGCAATTCTTGAGGCAAAACTTTAATTCTACGGAAGGCTAGACAGTCAAACCATATGTTTTGCTGACATTTTCTTCCCTCATTCTATTGTATTTTGTTTTGTATATTATGTTAAATTCAATTCTTATTTGCTGAATGTAGTTTTCCTGACTGCTCTCCAGATATAGCTGTTTTTCTGTGCCTCAAAGGTACTGTGCACAGCTGGGCTGAGAGAAGGGCATTCTTTAAAAGAAAAACTTTTAATTGTACTTTTCTTCCTTAAAGTGCTGGAAGAAAAAAATCCAATAAGCAAATCTGTATGATGGACTGTATGACAGGCACAGATAAAGCAAAGCTTCTAGATATCAAAAAGTAAAGTACGAAGCCCTGGTGTTTAAGAGAACTGAGCTGAAATTTACTGCCTATAGGCTGTAACACAAATACCATGGTGTAAATGACAGCTCCGTTTGCACTTTCTGCTTGCAAAAGATTGATGACAAGTGCTTTGCGGAAGAAAGAAAAATTGCACTGATCTTAGATATGTGCACAGCATATCCACACATCCCCTCATAAATGTTTAACTGATGCTGCATATCCACAGATATTTCTCTCAGACGTGGCACAAATTTTAGCAGTTCCTGTGCACTCCAGTCTTCTCTCTGCCTTGTGCTTTTTTCCACTTTTGTGCTTTCCATTGGTCTTTCTGATGCAACTATCTATAGGACAACAAAATCAACTGGAATGGTAAATCAACCCAAGTTAAAATAACCATACTGAAAATAAAATTCAGCTGAGATTAGGAAGAGGAATTTTCATCCCTGAGCAAGTTCAAAGACAGCAAGAATAAAAATTAGAGAGACAGGCAGAGAGGCAAAAATGTAAGGAATATCACTCTAAAGTGTATGTGCCTAGTAAAAAGAAGGTAATGTCATTTTATTCTGCAATATTAGTCAAATTGGAATCTTAATGTTTTGAGACATTATTTTAAAGGCAATTCTTTTTTTAAGACATATGTTTACTTACTCTTTTAAGAATTTCATAGAAAAAGAATTCTCAGCATGATACAGACATTTAAGTTCCTCTCTCTACCTGCCTTAGGAAAGTGAGATAATTTATTCTATGAAAGTGAATATACCAAAGAATCCTTCTCTTTGGAGGTCATATTATCATATTTTAAGGTCATATCCTTTCTCTCAAAAACAATTCTTTCTAAATTATGAGTGAGAATTTTGGTAGCTTGGGGCTCCATAATGAGGAAGGGGAGTCTAATTGCATGATCATCAGCCATGAGGACAGAGAAGGTATGGCTTTAGTCAGACATATCTTTCTGCCATAGACTCCTGCTCTGGATAGTCTAGTTAATGTCAGTCTAGTCTAGTTAGTGTTAGTCCAGTCTGTGATAGAGAATTTTTACAGAATTCTAGGAAGAATTCTCTTCTTTCAGAGAATAATAAAATTCTCTCTCAAGTAACCAAAATAACTCTTGATCCTTCTAATACAATGTTCCTATATCTATAATCTTAGATATAAATGAAGGTCAATATTTTTATTTTCATAAAAGTTCCTGAATTTTTGGTGTTTGTCTAAACTTTACAATGACATGATTTTCAATTTCCAAGGGAATTGTTGACTGCATAATTAATGTTAAAGATTGTTCTGTAGAAAATCTGGACAGATTTGTATCCAAGTACTTATTAACAGAAGGTGTTTGCATCTGAAATCTGCTTCCAGAACTAAATTCAATTTCAATATTCAGTTGCCCAGATAGACATGATTCTCTAAAGCTTCATTGCTGCATTTTTATTGTAGCAACCAAAGACAGTGACAGAGAATATAAGAAGCACAAACATAACAAGTATACTTCTCCATCATTTCAATATATTTCTAAATATTTCAGGTTTCACTGAAACTCAGTTTCATTTTATAGAATCAAGATATTTCTGCAGACTATTAGAAATATATGAACTTCTCTTGCTTACATATTGAGAAATCTTTCAGGCATACAAATCTACTCACATTTGTTGGATTCTGCCCAAGCTTGAAGTGGACAATAAAATCACATATCTCAAGCTCATCTCAAGCCCATGTTGACAGTCTGATGCATCTGGCTTGAGGCAAGAGAAATGCAAACATGTCCAAGAGGGCCAAAACTCTACTTCAAAATATGATATGTTCCTCACATTAGACTTACAGACATAAACAGAAATTACAGAGAAAATTACAAGAAGATTAGATAATTTTATATCTATATAAACCATCAATAATCTTTGTTTTCCTGAAAAATGTTGTTATTTAATTTAAATGAATGATAGCTACATCTCTATAGCTCCAACAAAATATGTATTGATTTTTTTTTTTTTAAGAAAGATTATCCACTGTAAATTTCTCCTAGATGAAGCCCTGTATTGTCAGGGCAATTTTTTGCTAAATCATTTCTTATAGGTCTACCAAAGTGTTGCAAATACCAATCATTCCTTATAGACAGTTTTCAGAGCCAAAGCAATTATTAAATGTCTGTAGATTTTTGTACTGTAAGTGGTAGAGAATCATAAAAATACATAAGAATACAAAATTCCCACAATCAAATCATTGGCTAAGCAGTGCTGAAAGCAAATAGCAATTTAGGCATCACTATTAAGCAAGAGAAATTGCACACCATTTGATTTGTAGGCTTCTCTTGATAGCAGCAGCACTCAGCACTATCTCAATCAAGAGAGATAATAAAGCCTGTCAGATGCAGAAAGAACCACTGGACAGCTGTAGTCAGGTTCAGCCTACCATTGCTGCAGCTCTGAACATGGAGAGAGGGAAGGACATAGCTGATATGGCTATTTTTATTCCATTCCTAGTACATAGCAGATATGGCTATTTTATGAACCAAGGACTCAGTCCCTGTGAAGTGACTGAAAAGACATTGTTTCTGAGTTGTAAGCATGATAAAATAAGAAAACTTTGGATACTTGAGAAACAAACCTATTAATATACTTTTTCCAGTTGTACTGCTTAAAACAGTTAGTTCACTGAAGTCTCTGTAACTACCTAAACAGAACACATTTGGAGAAATAATGCAGAAAGAAGGAAGGAAGGAAGGATGGACAAAAGGAAGCAAAAATGGAAAGGAAGGAAGGAAGGAAAAGTACTCACCTCTTCCATTGGCACAGAGAGTTGTTTAACACTGGCCTGTTCTGGAACCAATTGTGACTAACAAGCTTGTAGAAAGCCAAGTTGGTTACAAACAAAGAGGACCAATCTGACATGGTCCTGTGAAAACAAAAAAAACCTTCTCAGTACACTCAGATTATATTGACAACGTCACCTCCACTCAGTTGACACTGGAAGAATAGTTCATCAGAAGAACAGGCAAATCATGGTATATGTCACACACATTCTCTTGTGCCTCAGGCTACTCTGAGGAGGGAATGATTCTCCTAAGATGCTCACTTGTGATATCTTGACAGGTACTGCCTAAGAAGAGCCTGATTTGTTGTATAGAGGTACAGCTTTTATATCTGATTTGCTGTATAGAGGTACAGCTTTTATATGTGGTTTGTTGTATAGAGGTACAGCTTTTATATGTGTATACCTTCTCAAAAAGGTAAGGAATTAAAGTGTCAGGCAAAAAAGATGAAAGTAATCAGACCAAAAAGACACTTTACAGATTGAACCTTTGAGAAGACTCAGGAGAATTTAAATTTGACAGTACCTTAATTTCTCAAAGTTGATTAAAGTATTTGTTTGATTGGTTGGGTTTTTTTTTTAAAAAAATGTCACATTCTCACCTTTCAGTGGAATCATAAGCATGTGCATAACAGTCCACAGAATAGTTATTTGAAATTAATTGAAGACATGGAGAATTTTTGCACTTATCTTGGTTAGCTCCATTCTCAGAACAGCACATTTGCATAAGAGGCAAATCTAAAGACTGGGGAACTGGAGGAAGAAGAGTTATTCCCAATTTAATTTTTAAATATTTTTTTGAAAGACAGCATTCTGATATCACTAAAAGTAATCCAAAAATGAATAAAAAGGACTATAAATTTTCACTAAATTTGTGGGTAAATACTATACTATTTAAAATTTGCTAAAGAGTACTTAGCAAACAGAAGAATTACTTCTTTTTAAGTTTGCGTTTAAAAAACTGCAACTGACAGTAGTAAAACTGTTTGGACTACATACACATCAGACTAGTAATTTATCAATAAAAATATTTAAAATGTGAGCAAAAAAATACTGACATAGCATAAAAGCTGCCGAAGAGGAAAACTACTATACTTATAGTCAAGGAAAATTCCTAAACTGTAGATTCAAATTTGAAGTAATCAGAAATAGCTTAACTGCAAACTGTAGATTGTAGTTCATGAAGAAAATCATTTAAACTATTTCGCACAGGCCTTTACAGTAGGGACAACACCTGAAGAAGCCTGGTTTGATTAAGGATAACTAGCAAGGATTCTGACAGGGAACTGCCACTCTTATCTAGGCTGTTGGAGTTCTTTGAAGATATTGCTGCTGTAAGAGATAAGAAAAATTCAGTGGATGTAATATACTCGGATTTTCAAAAGTATTTGACAAGGTTCCAAACTAGAGATTAGTGGCTGAGGTAAAGAATTAGGGTTAAACTGGGCTACAGGATGAAAACTACTGGATCAGGAGCAAAATATAAAGCACTCCTTTATAGACGGAAACTTTTTACCAATTGGAAGGAGGTTGAGGTCAGTCAGGTTAATAGGTATATGCAGAAGTCCAGAAAAACATTATTCATGTGATATCGCCTTGTGAACTGAATTTCAAATATTCACATCATATATGACTGCATGCAAAAGACAATATGTAAAGCATCACAAAAAATGAGTTGAACGGCATACAAGCAAGTGAAACAAAAGTAAAATAATTTAAAATGAAAGTATTAAAAACTAGGGAGATTGCTAAGTTTATAAAAATGGAAAAATAATTATTAAGTCAAAATGAAGTATGAAAAATTACAAAGTTACTATTACAACCAATTTTCTTGCAAATGGAACAACATACAGCTCCCTAGGGATTATTGCTATATGCTATATTGTAAGATGTTTCTTACACATCTCACAGTTGTTATGTATAACGCTACATATTATGTAGTTACTGTGTATAATACTAAAAAAAAAAAAGAAAAAGAAAGAATACAAACACTGCAATAGTATAAAAAATAAATTTGCCAGTTAAGAAAACTAGAGGAGCTGCTTTTCTTACTGCTGAAGAAACACATCAAGAGAGGATTCATTGTTTTGTGAAGGATGCCTTTATATAATAAAGAAGTTAAAAAGCAAGAAAATAATCTATAGATTTAGGATTTTGGAAAACAATAGTGTCCGATGGATTAAGTGTCTATAAAGCATGTAAAAGCCATAAAAATATACCAATAAACTATTTGGAAAAATCTCTGAAACAAAAATATTGCAAATTTAAGGAATATCCAGTATTTAGGTTAGTTTTAGCAGGAAAAGAGAAATAATATCATAAAATTCTGTATAAATGTGGATTATGAATAGCTATCATAACTATATTAATGGAAATCTACAGTAAAAAGATTTTATATCAATAAAAATTATCAACTAGGTCCAAATGCCTTTGAATGACTGCAGAACAAACAGTAGTTTATTCATAGCAGAGCTGTTATATGGCTAACAAACCTTATCTCTTCCACATCTGTCCATAAGTGTGATAGGTCAGTTGATCTGAAACCATTTACAAAAACATTTCTGTTTTGTTTGTTTGTTCTGTTCTGTTTGTTTACTCTTCATTCTTTCTTTCATGATTGACAGCAATTACCCTGCTCTACTACATATTTGATCTGTCTACTTTTCTCTAAAGATTTCAATTTTAGGACTTGTCATTTCTTTGCTCAAATAAAGATATTTTCTTCAAATATAGTGTGATTACTTCTAAATATTCAATGTTGCAGAAAAACTGAAAGAATTTTTCACTTTTAGACTAGAGAAACACCATTCAAACTCTTCAGTTCTCCTTTGCAATATCATAATTCATACTATAATTCTAAAATCCTAATTCATGTTAGTTGCCACCAGCTGCCCTCCCTAAATAAAATGAATAGTGAATACCATGGTCCAGGAAGATTGAAGATATAATCTTAATAGTGCTCCATAACCCAAAGAGTTTTATACATGTAAATATAGGAAAAAGAAAATAAACATAACTTTACTAGTTATTCTTTCTTAGTATCATCAGTGGATGCATTTTGCATATAGTTGACTTAGTAAGCTTTAAGTTTATTCAGTTCAATCTTTGCTTCTATAATGAATGCAAATGTTGTCTTACAATCCAAAATAGAGAATAAAATTTCATAATATACTACACAAAACATTCATCTGAATCAGTACACAGGTGTTTTATAACACAATATACACATTTTAAATCAAAGCAAGCCATTTCAAAAGGCACCTGGAAAAGCAGTGATATAAATAACATTTGTAAGGTTCCATATTTATTTTATAGCAATAATTTCTTTATACAGTTAATCAGGTAACAAATGACATTTTTTTCATGTTTAAACTGACAGGAAAAAGTTCATTCTGGTTATGAAGGAGGAAAACAAGTTGTACTGCAATCTTCCAGACATTTTTGTTATCTGCTATACTAATAGAAATGCTACAATTAGCCCATGGTATATTTATATAGGCGGTCTAGAAAGCAAGTAACTGATTTATAAAATTGTAAACTAACATATGCAGGCACTCTTTAAATCCATTAATGATAATATGTTGTATAAAGAACATTTTTTCTGGTCACAAGCATTTGTCAATATCAGCTGCATATTAAGCATGATTGAAATATACCTATTATTTGTCCTGATGATAGAAAAATGGTTTAGTGTGTTTGATTAGGCCACCATCTCATGAGAATTCTGAAATGGTATAGAAAATTCTTTACCATTCTATACCAATTCCATTGCAATATCACAATAAATAACACCTTTCAGAAGGTGATTTTCAAAAATATTTCCTTATATTTGCAAATATCTAAAGTAATAACACTAAATGCTCAGCATTACACAGATCTTACACTACTGTCCAACAGAGATCTCCCTGTTATCACTATTTGATTAACAAAAAAATAGTTCGGTCCTAAAGGATCTAAAAGAAGGCTATTAAATTGAGAAACACAAAAAAGAGACCAGTGTTGTAATGATAAGGGCTATTCTCCTCAGACAGCTGCTATCTCTAAACAAATATAGGGTTTACTAGAAACCTGAGAATAGAACTTAGATACACAAGAGAAATCCTCAGACAGTGAATTTCTTCACTGGAGGAGCTAAGGTTCAGCAAAGATAATACTAATCTTTTAATAAAATGCCTTAAAAGAATAATAGCAAAGTTTCTACTTAAAATATTGGAGAGGATAGCTGAAGTTAACCAAAGCTTTACTATTTAGCTTCCACAAAACCTGAGAGAAACCAGAAAGTAGTAATTTTGCTTTCAAAAAGCCACAGAAACTTTTAAAATCGGCAGTCTAAACAGCAAACAATATTCTGTATTCTTTCCATCTTGCCTATAAAGGCCTTCCTTTTAAAAGTGTGATTTCTGCAATTGTGACTTGTCCCAGCCAAGCTTTAGAGATATCTACTTGGAAATTATGGATTATGAATTCTCGATCAGTGTCCATCTTAAACTTTCTAATACCTTAAATGATATGACTTGCTCAATTACACTAAATGTGAATGTGTTGGATCAGAAGTATACCACATATATGCTTGTAAAGGCTTAAGCACATATAATTGATTTACAACACTTAAATCAATGTTGCTATTTGTATAAACAAGTTAGACAAGAATATATAGTCTGTTGTAGTACAACCACCTGCAGAATTGCAGCATAGTATGTATAAGGATTTAATTTATAGATGTATGTTGTTGTTCTTGCTATTAATTTCATATATAGGACAGTGGTAACCCTTCAAATGAAAATCATCTACACATTTTTGAATTCTAGAAATTTTAAAAAATAAGGAGAGATTTCTAGTAAAAAGACAAACAGCACATACAAGGATCTTAGAATTTTGAAAGAAAACTAAGAAAATTTTCAGGTCTGAATTTCTTGGAGTTTCTGAAATTTTTCCCTCATTTCATATTTTGATTTTCCAAAAGTGCTTTCTGACATTTTCCAAAAAGCAAGTCTTTACTGAAATCAAGAATTTTGGTTAACCTTTTCATGCTCAACAAAATCAAAATTTCTAAACAAGATTTATTTCAGAAAAATAAGAGTATAAGATGATGAAATATTTTATATTTTTATTGTTATTGAATTCACTTTGAAGAAATGTTTCTAAATGAGTAAGGAGGAGCAATTCACCAGAGGCAAGTATAGAGAAAAATATAAATTAGAAAATGCATTTAGATCAGAAAGATGAGATTAAAATAATATGCAAGTTATAGCAAAACAAGGATAAATATTGTGGGAAATGCCTACAGCAGGAACTTGGTTTTTAGATAGCATCCACATTCACAAATGAAGTTTAATGCCCATCACAGATAAACTAAGCCAAGTATAGAATCAGGATAATTGATGAGGACAAGAGAAGCTTTTAAAGTTGATGAACTGTTAAAAGAAGGTAGTCAAGTCTTTAACCGCAGATGAAGATCCTTGACTGTATATAGATTCCTATAAAAGTAGTCTGTTTGGTCAGATTATGACAGAAATACA
Organism: Nothura maculosa; assembly: GCA_032353885.1. Lineage (NCBI taxonomy): Eukaryota > Metazoa > Chordata > Aves > Tinamiformes > Tinamidae > Nothura > Nothura maculosa. The sequence goes on along the minus strand of JAUBOD010000203.1, from coordinate 54,067 downwards.
AAGACATAGTGCATACATATACTCATATGCCTAAAGAGAAAAAAATGCATAATTGTCTTTTTTATGGTAAAATAAATTATCTTGTTCTTTTTACTAATCTTCTTTAACACTCAAATAGCATATTTTGTTCTTTATCTAAAAAGTTCCTTACTTTCAATATCAACAATTTAAGCCCAAAAAAGTTAGTAGAAATCACTTTCAATTATATCAAGAATATCATTATATATATGAATATATGAATCATATATTCAATAATCACTATCAAGACTAATAGATAATTGCTAATTACACTGAAGATTATACATTCTATTTATATTAAATACATTTTTCCATTTAAATATTTACTCATCCTTTAGAATTCCACAGTTTACTGGAAATTCAAAACTTTCCTTGAATTCAAGATAATTTATATGTATCAAAAAGTACAAAAGTGTATTGTAAGTTCTTATAACCAACAATAATTTACTGATATAGAATTGTTAACCTTAAGATAGCTAATGAAATTCCTCATTTTTTCTTTAAGCTCTACTCTTTCAGGAACAAGCAGGAAGACTCTTTATGTGCTCACTGCTTAAAAACAAAGTCTTTGGCAAATGTTGAAATAGAAAAATATCTAGTCATGAAGATGTCTGAAAAATCCCTTTTCTCTTAGTAAAACATTTCAGATATTAGTCAAGATAGTGCCTCTAGAGTCCAGCAATAATAAATATTTTAGGAGAGAAGAAAGAATTTTTTAAATTACTCTGCCTCTTTACCTCTCTTTCCCACTTAATTTTTACTGTCATAGAATCATAGAATGCTTAAGGTTGGAAGGGACTTCAGAGGTCATCTAGTCCAACCCTCCCTGCACACGCAGGGTTACCTAGAGCACCTGGTACATGGCTGCATCCAATCGGGTTTTAAAGATCTCCAAAGAAGGAGACTCCACAACCTCTCTGGGCAGCCTGTCCAAGTACACTGTCACCCTCACAGTGAGGAAATGCTTCCTTAAGTTCTGATGGAATTTTTGGTGCTTCAACTTGTGACTGTTTCCTCTAGTCCTATCGCTGTCCAGCACTGAAAAGAGGTGGGGGGCCTCCAATGTGCACATAGGATACAGAGGGGTCCTAAAACTTCAGTCGCTACTACTCTTTGGTCTTGTGGCTTTGTGGTTTCACAGAAACAGCAGGAAAGACTGGAATAGTTCTGCCAGACGAAACAGCCTTGGATTGTGTATATGACATGATAGTATTGCAGAAATCTACAATAAGTTATGGCCCTACTGTTCTGAGGTTTCATCATAATTGGAATGTTTAGGTATGACATAATGCTCTACCTTTTTATATACACTGGAATAAGGAAGATCCAACTGTGAATTTCTCCATAAGAATAACTGCAATTTTCCTCGATGGCTGTTTGAGCCTATTTGCCATTTTGCTCCATACTCCATAGAAGGAAATTCTACAATATCATGTCCTAGGTTTTAGGACATCTCCTGCAAAAGGAGTATAGCCAGTTTTGTTCTCATTCTGTCACCTAGTACTGCGACATCTCTCTTTTTTTTTTATTATGTCGCTAGTTCTTTAACATAAGTAGAAGTCAAAATAGATCTGAAGAAGGATTCATATTAATTATTAATTTATAATCTAATCCTTCTTTTTCACTTTGCCTTTGCCTTTCCCTTTCCCTTTCTCTTAGCCTTACCCTTTCACTTTTCCCTTGCCTTTTCCCTTTCTGTTCACTTTTTATTTTATTAGCAGCTATTAATCACAATTAGAGCCAGTCTTCTAGGATAAGGAACCCACATGGTTCCTTGGATAGCTGTCTGAGAAATATTTATCTCACTCAAATCTCTGCCACTATCAATAATGTTATGTACAATATTTACTAGTCACCTTTGCTCCCACATAAAAACTTGCTAGCCTATATAGTACTGCAGTGTAGTTCTGTACTGCAGAACTAAATCAAGGTGGGTTTTTTTTTTTAAAAAAAGGAAAAAAAAAAGATGATGAAGAGAATGAGCTAGCGGCTTGAGTAGTAAACAAACAGAATCAGAACCACTAGTTTATATACATAAAGTTAATAGAATTGATACTGCTTCATTCTTTTACCTAAATAAATTTCCTAATTTATGAACATTTTCCTTATTTGAGAGAAATTCAAAACTAATTTAGCTATGATCACAGAACTAAAATCATTTAGATGTGAATGCTCTTGCCTAAATATATTTACTATATGTAAATAGAATAAAAACAAAAAAGGATTTCTACATGTTTGGAGCTTCAAAATAGCCCTTTCAAAAATATAAAAGTAGATTATGAACTGAATCACCTAAATACATTAATAGAAAAAGTGAAGTGGATCTGTTTAAGATTATTATACTACAAACTTCAAAATCTGTAGCTAAGAAAAAATAATGATTGTATTAATTAAAATTATTCAATAAATATTGCTCATTAGTGCTCGGGCAAAAAAGAGTGATAAATGCATAGAAAAACTATTTTTCATTTCGATAATGAAAGGAGGATCATTTCAGAGGATTGCGTATTTCTTTAATTTAGAAATCTAAAAATCATAATTCAGATAATTGACACCTAACAAAAGATATTCTCAAGGAGCTTTCTGGATTGTTCATATAGACTTTCAACAAGGCTTTGACCTCTATGCAATAGCTATTTAGGAGGAGAGTAGACATTTAAATTTAAAATAATCACAGAAGAATCCTCTGTTCAAACTCTGGCTGGAGACATGTATGTACAAAAAGGTATTTGAATTTTCAAGACTTACTTTCAGTCAAATTGTATTAAATTTGACAAAACATGACTGGAAAGACTTTGACAAAACAAGACTGAAAAATCAACATTTTACTGTAACATTCAAGATCTTCAATTATAAAACCCAAAATCAAGCATTTAGGATAAAAAATTATTATTATAAAGTTACTTTTTTATACAACAGCAAAAGATTTCAAAGAAACCTCACAGAACCACAGAATGGTTAAGGTTGGAAGGGACCTCTAGAGATCATCTACTCCAACCCTCCTGCTCCAGCACGGACACCCAGAGCATGTGGCACCGGGTGGCATCCAGACAGATTTGGAAGACCACCAGAGAAGGAGACTCCACAACCTCCCTGGGCGGCTTGTTCCAGTGCTCGATCATCCTCATAGGAAAGAAATTCTTCCTCATATGTAGATGAAACTTTCTGTGTTACAACTTACACCCATTACCTTTTGTCCTGTCACTGGCCACTATTAAGAAGAGCTTGGCCCCTTCCTCTCTACATTCCCCTTCATGTACTTATCAGAGTAATCATATCCCCTCTCAGCCTTCTCTTCCTCGGAGAAAATGGGCCTAACTCACTCACTCTCCTTGTATGAGAGATGTTCCAGTTCCAGCATTACTGTTCCAGTTGCTGTCTTCTAAAAAGAATTTCCATTAGAATTTGCTATTACTTAGCATTTGTTTAGTCATACCAAGCAACTAAACCTGCCATCAGTTAACACATGCAGACTTCAAAAGAATCATAGAATCATAGAATCACAGAATGTGTAAGGTTGGAAGGGACCTTAGAGGTCATCTAGTCCAACCCCCCTGCACA
>JAUBOD010000203.1:12001-50388 GCA_032353885.1 Nothura maculosa | reverse complement strand
GGCCCCTGATCATCCTGGTAGCCCTGCGCTGGACTCTCTCCAGCAGCTCCACATCCCTCTTGTACTGGGGAGCCCAGCACTGGACACAGCACTCCAGGTGTGGCTTCACCAGGGCTGAGGTGGACTTCGGTAGAGTACACTGGAGGACTGAGTTAACCACAGACTATATTTGCTTCTCCTGCCTTTGCAGCAGTGAGTTTATGGTGACAAGGATGGCTTAAGCTGTGCATTGGTTAATTACTGATAGTAACTGAGGCAGCAGTTTGTCATGCTTGCCTTAAAGCTAGATTTATGAGGTGAAATTTTCTCCCTATTTTAGTTAGCCTTCTCAAGCTGATTCATTTTTATTCTTCTGCACTGCTATCCTCTGTGCTTACCACCACTCTGTCTCCAAATCAACTGATAGAGAATATTAACAAACTTGTTAATCCAACAAACTGCAACTCAAATACTGTTGTGGACATTAGGCAAACTCAGCAGTGCTCGTATCAGCATTTCTGCAGATATCCACTGAACAACTCTACTACAGTTCTGCAACAGCTTTTTTTTTTCCTAGTGAAACTATGCTAATTTGTGGTAATGCATTTAAAAATTTGGGTTAAAAGCCATCTCGTGTATCTTAGATGCACAATGAGTGGCTTAAGCACTCTAAAGTTTTCTTACAATTCATTACTAGTAACTCCCAAGGTGCCTCAGATCACTTTCCTCCTTACCTTTCCAAAACTAAAATGCTGTAAACTTTCACGTTGCAATTTTTGTTACAGTTGAATCTTTCATTTAACTTTGATTATGAGCCGTTTCTGTGATGTCAATCAGAGAAACAAAATGCCAAGAGAATTGAAACAGTTAATAGCTATGAAAACAAGTGCCTACTTTTTATTATGTCATTTGTTGGTTCTGTGACATTTTCTTACATTTTCCTACTTCCTTCCTGAGCATTCATATTCTCAGTATTCAGATATACTCCATTATGATGCCACAATTTTCTTTCTGAATATGCATTTCTGTTTTATGAGGCAGTCTATATGCACATTTTGGAATGAAATAAAACATCGTTAGATTAACAAAAATATATTATAAGATCATCTAGTTGAGTGCTGTGACTACACAGTACAGCTACAAAAAAGCCAAGTTTCACCTTCTTTCTTTAAAGATCTTCATTTATTCTTAGCGTGTACATATCATATAATCAACATGAGTTCTACCTCTGTACTGTCCTTATCATGAGAGCAACTGAAATTCCAGTAGAAAATTAAGCAACAGTACTAGTCACATACCATCTGCTTTGTGTGCTACCATCTTCGAAACTGAGTTACTAATGTAAAATATGGAGAATTATAGAACGCTTAAGGTTGGAAGGGACCTTAGAGTTCATCTAGTCCAATTTCCCTGCACAGGTCACCTAGAGCACATGGCTCAGGGCTGCATCCAAGCGGGTTTTAAAGATCTCCAAAGAAGGAGACTCCACAACCTCTCTGAGAAGAAAGAGAATTGTATAGATAATAGTATGGAGAAAAGGTCAGTCAATATTAAATGTAGTATATGTATTTCATTGCATTTATAGAAATAAAGAGTTTAAGACAATTTGAATTAATAAAAAGGAAAATGAAAGCGAGAAAAAGAACAAAGCTACAAGAAGTGAATAAAGTATTGGTTTTGGCACAGGAGATTCAGATTCTTTGTTTCCCTTTGCCCTTGAAAGACCTTGGGCAAAGTCGATTTTCACCTCTAGTTCATTTCTACTTCTTTATCTATCTATCTATCTATCTATCTATCTATCTATCTATCTATCTATCTATCTATCTATCTATCCCATTTTTGATTTCTGTGGCAGGAACGGCCACATGCCATGGCTTTGGATATAAACAGAACAGAAATGCCACTGACTGATTCTAGTGCTTTTATAATGCAAATGCTAAGTGGTAATAGCTGGTTGGTACTATTCTTTAGCTGGTTAAAGTTCCTCTGGTTGTGATAAATAACCATAGTACAATCACTAAGAAAAACAAAACAATCAAACACACAAATTTGAATTCACTCCACACCACAGAATTAGAAAGCCATTTTGGTAAGAAAATGCTACATTGCGTCTACGAGTATTTCAACCAGGGTACTGGCTTTCTCTGTCAGTAAAGATACCAGAGGAAACTCATCCCGTGACTAGAGAATCATCCAGTATGTTCTCTGATATAATTAATAACCTAAATTCCTGATCAATGCAAATCCAGAAGAAACTGAATCTATATTTCTGCTTTTATATCTTTTTTTTTCGGCCATAAAGCAATAACTTAGAAGTAATCTTTATTTACTTCTTGTAAAAGTACTTTTTATGATAAAAAAATGTAATTGTTAATATTTCTGCCAATAAAGCAAAAGCTATTCAGGAAGGGAATAATCTTGGAAGGTCTGGAACAGGTTATTGTCGTATTGTGGTATTGTATCAACCATAAAATAGCTGAAGATAAATATTTCAGCTATTTGTAGAAAAGATCATTTAGTTGAAGGTTTGTGTTTTTTTGTGCCTTTGTTTCAGACTGGACAAACTCAATTTGTCTACAACATCTGGGATGACCTTTTTTTAAAAGTCTCTTCCATTTAAGAAAATATATTGATTTGTACAACAGAGAAAAGAAAAGAAAAAAAAAAAAGCCCAGACATCTGCTACATATTATTCAAACAGTACAGGACACACAATTGTTATATTTTTATACAAAATACTATATGCATATACAAAAGTTACAAACTAAAACAGTAAAAGAATGGTAATGTCTCTATTGTAGAATGTTTGGAAACAAATAGATTTCACACAAGTCATTGTTTAAAAAGAAAGGAGTGCTTTACCAAAGCATCAAATAGATCATTTAATCTCTTTTTACACTTTGTTTCATTGTGCAAATAAGTCCATACTTGAAAAATTTTATAGGTATTCAGAGGAAGCATTTGTTCTATTTTCTTGCACATTTGTTGAATCAAAACGAAATTTAAATATGACTTTCCCTTTGATATTATTCCTATTGTAATGAGGCTAAAAGAATAAGTTTTTTTGTAGATTTTATCATGCTTCCAGTATTTTACAACCTCATTCTCAGTTGCTAATACAGGCAGATGCATAAATTTTCTCAAGTGTGCCCTGTATGTTAGTTCATTTCTCCCTTCAAATAGGCAGATGTCAGAGGAAAGCATGATAGCAGAACTTTTAATCTTACTGACAGCGATGTTAACTTTGTTCCAAAAATTCAATATGAGCATAATTCTGTTTCCATTAGATTCAGCCATAATTTGGCTCTTGACTTAAATGGATGCAGAAACAGAGCCTAGGGGAGGCCACACAAATAGCTCATAGAGAATAGCGATATTTTAGATTTTGATTATTTGAATGACTACTCATTGTGAAATGAAGTTATTCTCACCAGATTCTACTAGATGCTGAGAGGAGTTTGTCACAAATCACTTTGCACGGATGAATATGTCCATTTATTTGCTGAAACAAACCTCATTTCCTACAGAGGGTGCTTACTTCATGCCAGCATTTCATGGTATAATCAGAACAAGCTCAGCTCTGCCTTCCTCCTAACCCAGCTTAATCTGAAAGCAAATTTCAGTTTTCTTCCTTCTTCCCTCCTGCAATGCAAAGAGGCTTCCTGAACTGTCAGTGGTTCAGAGTTACTGGTATTGTTACAAAGTTTAAAACTTTTGTTTGTTTGTTTACTTTTTTAACTATCTGAGCTAACCATAAATAATCAAGAGTTTAGAAGACTAAACTAATCTTCGTTATCGTATAGTATGTAAGTGTAGCTTGGACTTTAACTCCTCACAACATGTCTGTAAGTGGGGGCATTGGGTGAAACTTGGCAACAAACAAGTTTTTTTTCTCTTTTTTCTAAGAAAAGGCATTATATTACCAGAGATTCCTACAATGATCTGCCTGTTCTCATGGAGAAATAAGATTATTTCATAATATATAATACTTCTCTTCCTAAATATACCAGGAAAAACAAACAAACAATCAAACAAAAAATTGTACATTCAGGGATAACTTTGTGACAATCACCTGCTGACTTTTTCCCTCTCTTAGGACTTATACTTCATTGGACAGACTAAACAGCAACGAACCTCAATCTCTCCTAAAATATATATTCTCTGTAGAAGAAAGACTTGTTAACCTCACTTTGGGGGAGACAGCTTATACAGGGAAAAGAAGACAATTTTTGCTAGTCATACAAAAGGAAGTTACAAACTAGTGTCCCTTTTTTGCTTTTAGGGGAGGTGGAGTTATTTTGTTTTAAGTTGGTTGCCTATAACTCTTTCTGGACTTGTATCTTGGTCATCTTTTCACCCAACAGCAGGAATTTCTCTAGGATTGATGGCATTTTTCTCACTTGGAGTTCAAAACACTCAAGCCTAAAAAAAGAATTCTTAGAGTTCATTCAAAGAATTCCTAGCAAGTGCACATGAGACTGTGACTAGAGCCATAATAGCTAACCCAAAGATCCTCAGAAAAGATCATCTTTAACATCAAAGATGGGTAATATTTATAGTCTGTGAGTTTCTAAGACAAAGAGATACCAGGTTTTCATTTCACTGAACTTTTATTTCAACAATGTTCACATGAAACAGTAGAACAACAGATATTTATCCTTTTTATTTTCTTTCAATAATAATCATCCTTTTATTCTCTTTCTTTTGATTATATTGTTGCATTCTTATTCCCCCACATATACTAAAAGAGACCATTCTCTGGCACTTTGCACGACATCTTCCTGAGCAAATAATACACTGTAGAGGTATTTATCTATAAGCACTCTTATGAAGTAGGACAGTACAAATCAACATTTTATTAGCAGGAAAGTAAGCAATGAAGGAACTACATGAATTCATCACTTTTTGACATAAAACAGTTATTAAACAGGGGAGCTTAATCACTTAGCATAATCAATTAGCTTTGGATTTCAGTTCAGTTATATTTGCTGTAGTATGTGAGGTTTCATTGGTGATGTTTCTGGTTCTGCCATTCATAGATTTTCACAGCAGCTGCTTAAACATTGATTAGTTACAAAATAGCAATAAGCAATTGATTCTCCAAAGATCAGACATAAAAAATATTTTTTCCAGAGAAAGTATTACTGACCTTGTTGAATAACTTTTACAAGATTTTTTTTATGCATGTTTGTTAATGCTTACATTTTTCCCTTACATATATTTACTACCTTTCAGAGATAAATATACCTTTCATAATATTAAGTTTTTGGCTAACATTTAGTTTGCCTACAGTGAGTCATTAGGAAGCAAGATTTCAAAAAAGACATATAATACAGACACGGAATGCTCTCTACCTCCTGCTTTACAAAATTTTTCTTATCAGCAACATGCAATGGAATAATTTCGCCAAGTTGTCACCCCGAAGCATGACAAAATCATAATATGGAAATGCACATCCATCACAGTTAGTTCGAGTCTCTAATAAATCTGAAACTGACAGCACCAACAAAATAAATTTGTTGCAATGAAGTATAAGGTGTAAAGACTGAAATGAAACCTAATGTCTATTCTGTTAACTTTGTTCAACTTCCTACTTACTGATTTTACTTTTACTGATTTTATTATAAGGAGGTTTCCAAGATTTTAAAGACAGCTCTGTGTTCAAAAAGTGTGCATGTTTCACAAAACAAAATAATTTAACCATGCCAAAGATTGTATGGCTAATAGCACACAAAAACAGATCTCCAGATAGAATTATGAACAGAGGGAGTAGGGGAGGAACTAAACTTATCAGTAACGGCATTAGTCTAAAAAATAGATATTTTTATATAAAATACTCTTTAAATTTTCAGAAAATTATATATATAATTACTGGTACTAAGTTACAAGATGGAAGTCATCCAACATGAGATCCATAAAACTGACGTAATAGTAATAAACTATTAGCTGATTACAACATGAAGCATGATACAGCACCATAAATGTATAACATTCCCTAAAGATATTTTCTTAGAGAAGTACTACACATAGAGTGGAAAAAATCCACATGAGAATGAAAATATGCAGTCTAACCTGCAAGCTTTGAGTAGAAATGGCACAGCATTCAGTAAGCAAAATCCCAAAGACGATCAGGATGAAAGCATTATAGAAAGGAAAGGTTCTAAATATTGCTAGTCAAAGACAAAAATGCATTTGAGAATAATAGCAAAGGTGATATTGGCCTATGACTATGCTATGCCTTCAGTAAAACAAAGTAAACATAGGTTATTGATCAGATGACAAATTGGAAAGCTTGGAAATTCATCTTGGCGGTGCTCTTTTCATATCAATGAGTAACAGTTGCCAAAGGACTCACAAGAGGATTCCCTCTAAGGCTGAAGTTAGAAGTGCTAGGGAGGGTAAAATAATGCCTATATCATAGACTTCAGAAGAGTTTGTGTCCCTTTTTAATGTGAGGGGCTTTGAGAATTCCACTGGCAGCAGCACTTTGCTCTCATGATTTGGAGGAGATCAATTCAAATTTATCTGATTTGTCAAAGCAGACAATATTTGAGCTACTTTGTCACCCCCAGCATTGCTGAATTTGATCAAAATCCAAGGTCATCACCAGCATTTTGACATAGGTCTATTCATCATTTCACAGGATACTAGACATGAATTGATAAATGAAAATCAATAGCGATGACGCTTTGCTGTCCAGGATCTTGAAAATAGTTTCATCAACAGTGTGCTGCCTTCCCCTTGCTACATTCATTTATGCACCTGTATAAGATTGGAAGCTATCCAAGACTTTTGATGTCTCAGGAGTAGTTGCAGTTCACCTAGAGATATTGGGCAGTATGATCAGAGAAGATTATAGGATTGAAATGGGAGTGAAAGCCATATGGCAGCTGACACTAGCTGGATTATCCCACTTGTTTAGAAATATTTATGATGAGTTGAATGAAAAGAAACAGCAACTAACATTCATATTCAAATAACTAAAAATATTTAATCATATTTTAATTTCATATCTATAAACATGGTACACAGTGGCTGTTTATTATAAGATTTTATAATAAGACTTTATGTTACTATAAGATTTAAAAAATTATAGTTGAGCGAAGACCTACGCACAAACTTCCACAATAAACCAAACTCCTATTATAAAGCAATTACATTTTAGAAAGGGATAGTAAACAATTACATTCACAATTTCTTCTGTTCACTTCTATTATCCACATATATCCACCTGCTCCAACAACACTGCCAACACTTCATTTCACAACACTACATGATGTAATGGAGCATAAACAAGCCTACGCTGTGTGGCTGCACAAAGAAGTTACATAGTGTTTTTAAAAATGAGATTGTAAGACTTCCAAAGTATACATCTATCCCTTTTGTTTGTTTTCCTAATGCCACGCACCAGAGAGAAACTCTCCCCATCACCAGGAGGAGATGACAAGACTCTCTTTTCCTGCCCCAAGCAAAAGTAATATCAAAATGAAATTGTATGGGTTTTCCATTGGATTTAATTATTTAGTCATTAGAACCTAAAACAAAGAGGTTCTAAAAGGATGGAAAAACATGTGGGTTGAATGACAAACAAAGTTTTATTTACTGAATACATATTTTTCAAATTGTTTTTCCAGACACATTTAATCAAAGCAAAGCTCCTTTCTTGGGAAAACAGAGATATTCACAACCAGTGAGGATATTCAAGTCATGTGAAACAAGGCTGTCACTGGACTGAATTAGTTGTTTGTTAGACACTTGATCAAATTAATCTGCCATGCAAGGAGACAAATTTAAATGGGACATAGTTTGCGGCATCCTACATCTCAATTGAATTTGATTCTGTCTGTGCATTGGATCTTTCAAAAAATATTTTAAGAATGCTGTCATTGTGGTGAATGTAGATTGGTGGGTATATTTTGGGTTAAATAATCCAGAAGACTCAACAGTATCATTTGGAGAAAAGAGTAATCACTTACATCTCCATGAATTTCCAATGTGGTCAAACCTTGAGAATATTGTCGAAGGTACACAACAGCATGCAATTGTATTTACAACTGCATATTATTTTCTGTTTTACAGAAATGCACATTTATTTTCTCATCGTATATCCAGATCTGATCATTTTCCTTACAATAATGTTAACTGTTTAAACAGATTTTTAATTTATGAGGTACATCCAATTTTGATTCTTGCAACAGGTCATATTAAATTTCAGGAAACTCCTTTTTGGTAGTATGTGTTCAATAAAATAAAAATATCGAAAAAATGCTCATAGAAGTAATGACTGCTTGAGAAATGTAAATATATTTTAAACATTCCCAAATCCATCTAATTTATACTAACATGACGAGACTATACTAACAATATCACATCAAGTCACCATAAACCTCTGGCACATTTAAATTAATGGTTGACTAATTTAAGTAGTAAGTATTATATAATCTGTTGCAGATTTTCCTTACTTTATGCTGACAATCGCAAGTTATGTCCCACATACTACATAATTTTATTTGTTTGTGATGAAGGCAATACTTTTTTACTACTTTCTGTGCCAATTTCAGTTTTCATTTCTTCATTAGCAATGATAGCAAAAATGCAAAGACATGACATGAAATGCAAAGAAATGAACTCTGAAAGTTTACAAAAGGGAATGAGCTCATCATTTTATCCACATCTGTGAATCAATTTCTTTAGTTTGTAAGAAATCAAAATCTTAGGCTTAACAGATTTAGATTAAAATTTTACTATATAAATTTTATATTGCATTATAAGATTCATAATAATTGCAGAGGATATATTTTGCACCATTTAAAAAGATATTTATATTTATACAATAAGTACTTCTCTCCTTCTACAATTGATAAGATATTGCCATATAACAAAAAATCTAAAACATATTGATTTTGCACAATATTAATAAAGAAAAATATGGGAATCAATCACATAAAACACATAAAAGAGAAAAACATAACTGTCAGGGAACTATAACAGTTTTATGATAGCTCAAAGGAAAGAAATATGACAAGTTTTCTCAGTAAGCTAATCAGATAGATACAAATAAAGCCAGTGTTAAGAGATTATTTACTAAGCTTGGGGGAAGTACGCTCTTCTATAAATAAAGACTGGAAGGATGCTTGTAAAAGGAAGGAAGGAAAAAAACAACTGTCAAAGAAGACAGGAAAAAAAAAACAAAATAGAAGTTAGGATATAGGATCCAAAATGTCCTTTAATATAAAGTTTCCTAAATTATAGTCATTTCTAATGAAGAAAAAAAAATGTAAAGTGATTCCCTTGTGTGTATTTTTTTCTCCTTCTTGAATTTTACTTGCTCCATGAAAGAGAGAGAAGGTTCACTTTTTGTACTACAAAGATCAAAACACACTATATACAATTTCTAGTAATTCTTAGAAGGATATAAACCATGGCTCACTTATTGAGCTATAGAGTGTCACAAGCTCACTTCCTGTATTTCATTATAACTATTTGTGCTTTTTCGTAACATCATAAACAACTGAGCTTGTTTTTTCACTGCTTAGACTCTTAAAAAATGCACAGTGAGGATTAGTGAACATTAAACTACAAGGAGACTGTTATTTTACTACTTTCATGTATGAATTTTAATTGGATTTGCAGTTATCACAGGTAGTGGGCTGTGAGCTGGGAACTCACTTTTTGTTTTGTGAACATTTAAAAAACAAATTAAGCATTATTCTGCTGTTATCTCAGATTTCCAATAATAAAGATCATAGACATTGTGCTGTACCTATTGTTAGATATTATTTCCTTATTAATAATACTGTGTTTTACCTATGAACGAAACTTTCATGAAAGATCAAGAAGGAAGGTGAATTTTCAAACCAGTAGGGATCATTCACACACAGATATGCACACACAAAACAGAACCACCTCCTTGAACAGCACTGTGTTTATGTAAGAAGTGTGTTGGGGTTATCTATTTTCTGTTACCTATGAGTACACTGAGCAGGTGAACCGCTGTCACAACTTATTTACTTACAATATTCTGTAATTCACTATATACAGGCTTTTCCCCTGCCAAAATACAAGCTTTTGAAGGTGGAACATATATTTAACAACCTCTGCCTATGTCCATATCAGTATGTGAAAATTAAAAGAGAAAAAAAAACAATGTGGATTTCAATAGTTCCTTTATTAATTATAGAAAGATGAACATAATCTTAAGTGTAGCAAGGTGAACATAAAAATAGCATACGTTATGTGAGAATTAAATTGACATAATTATTACTTATGTTTTCTAGAACTTAAATACTTTTACTCATTACATGCAGAAAAAAAATATTTCAGTTTTTGTCTTCATTTGCCACATGCTAGTATAAATATTATAAATATATTAATAATATACACAGAAAATATACACTCCCCATGAAAACTCACTCATTTATAGTGTAGTTTGCAGTTGATTACAATTTCAGAATATTCACATTATTCGATCATTTTTCAAAAAATGATTGCCTGAACAGTAATCATATTGCTCTAAAGTGTTATTGCTGAGAAGTTTTAATTATGGCAACTGTTGCTGGTTATACTATAAGAGCAGATCCTGATTTCTATTTGTAACATCCACTCAAGATTCAATAATCAAAAAAGGAAAACCCTAGAAATGTTAAATAGAGAAAATTAATTTAAATTAATATAACATACACTTAACTAGGCAGGGAGTTATTTTATACTTTTAGGGGAATGTGCATGAAGATGTGCCACAATATTAAAGGATGTTCTGTTTTCTGTCTATACCCAGTATTACTAGATACTCTCTTTTTTAAAAAAAGAAAAGCTCAACATCATTGGAAATACAGAATATCTCAGTGTTAATCTCAGTATCGTATAAGATGCTTTTTCCTTCCTAAAAATTTTAATGGGAACAGCTTATATGGAGTGGTTCGGAACAATTTAGCTAATAATACAAAAATGATTTTAATGATAATATTATTTACAGTAGCTACAAGACAATATTTTCCACCAAAGATTTTAATGAAAGGAGGTCAGATTTATTTTTAACCAAAAAATGTAAATTTTATGCTTTTTCTCACTCAAATCAACAGAAGGCTGAAGGATGGCTATAACAGAGAATAATATTTTCTATAGCATGTAATGGAATAAGGTACACGCTTATTGCCACATGGAAATGCTGGTAGATCTACCTAGATTGACACTGTTTCTAGAAGATTTGATAGCATCCTATTCAAAATCCATATTATTTGGTGCATGATCCACTACTCAGGACACTGTGCATATATCTGGTAGTTAATGCGCTGGTACTTCAGCTTCAAGTGAGACCTTTGCAATATAGCTCCATGCAATATCTGTAGCAGAGTCAGCTCAAATCAGGCGCTATTAATTAAAGTGAGGTGCACTTCTCTCTTACAGTATTCTCCTCAGTATTTTTTTTTTAATTTTACAAATAAACTCTTTCCCATCCACTTTAAAAAATTCCAAAGAAAAATGGGAAGGTTGGTTGAAGAAGGAAAAGATTTGTAAGATGTCCATAACAGAATAAAAAAGAATCAAGTTAGATCCTTCAGGCAGCCACATGCTGAGAAGCACCATACATCAGATTTCTCTAAGAATGCACTAAATATCTTTGCCCCAGAATTTAGGAAAAAATTCTAAATTGTTTAGCTTCCAGAATACTAAGTTGAGTGGCCAAATATTTGCTGCACAAATAATTTTTCTTGTAGCCTTCTTTACACACAAAATCTTGTTCATAGGCAAAGAGAAAGCCCTTCTTACACATAAAGCTAAGAACTTATTGTTTTTACAATTGAAATATTAATTGCTGAACGTAAGGATAATTATTAGTCCAGATCTCATTGCTGTAGAAAAAAAAATCCTTCTGCAGAAAAAAAATATGTCTATATAGAAAATATTAATAATACAGTAAATTTAAAGTAAGCATATGTAAATAAATATATGTAAATTTTAAATAAGTATCCTTTTTAGTTTTCACTCCTTCTCATTGTGTCATGCTCTTTCTCTCTTGCCCTCTGAGTCCTAAAGACTCTGGTTTATCTCCAGTATTGGTGGTGGGAGGTGTTAGGTGAGTTGTCAGAACACGTAAGTCTGTTTTGAGAAGAGGACGATGTCCAAACTGATGATGCCTTATTTCTCCCTCTAATATCCATCTGGGGTCGTTTTTAATGTCTAATAATACTCTTTCATTCTTTGCTCATTTTTCACTCAACAATGTCCTGGATAGCATGAGGCAGAGAGCTTCCAACAGGTCAAGGAGGTGATCTTTCCTCTTTACTAAACCGTGTCAAGCCTGGAGAAGGCTCAAGGGGATCTTATCAATATATATGATGAGGGTGAAATAAAGAGGACAGATTCTTGCTGGAAGTTTCCAGTGAAAGCAAGAGAGGCAATGGACACAAACTTAAATGCAAGAAATAGTGTTTCAATTTAAAAGTTTGGATGGTCAGACACTGGAGCAGGTTGTTCGGAAAAGTTGTGGAATCTCAGCGCTTGGTAGTATTCAAAACCTGTTTGGATGTGGTTCTAGACAGCCTGCTATAGTTGATCCTGCCCTGAGCCTCAGTTGATTCTGCAGTTCTGTGATTCGTCACATTGCAGCTCCACATGTATGGTGTCTTCCACCTGTTAGAAGGCATTTCTTTGTTTGTTTGTCACTCGTAAAACTAGTTTTCCTCAGCTCTAGGTCTACATTTCTTTGGCTATTGGTCAGCTATTCATTACAGCGGGGTCTCCAGTGCCAATGTATAATATCATACATCATTCAGTTAGATTTATCAGCATAACTGCTTGTAACTGTTTTTCATATCAAATTATGGTGGCACCACAGAAACATAAGTAAAAATGAAATAAATTAGACATAGCCAAAACATGAGTTGCTATTACAGCTAAATGAAGTGAAATAAAGCTCCAGGCAGGTCAAGAGAAGTTCACATAGGGAAAGTCTGGTAAGCCTCAACTGTAAGGCCTTGCAAACTCAGTTACAAAACCTCTGACCTGACACTAGCAAGGGTGTTACTGTATTACATGGCTACAGGGTTACAGTCTATGGCATGAATAGATGAAAGTAGTAATGCTCAAGAATTGCAACAACTGATTAAAATAAGACGTAAAAGCATAGATAAATCTGACAGTTTCATTAAAAAGAAATCTGTATCATAAGTCTACAGGTTTATTTCATATTTCCTTACTTAAAAAGTCTCCATTTCAAAGACTGCTTTGCACGAGATAGGAAAAGCAAGCACAAATCATAGCCTGCACTAATGTCAGCAAAGAAAAGAGAAATTTGCAGTTTACTGGAACACTGCACATACAGGCATCTTACTGGTCTTCTCTTTCTGAATAGCATGGATCAGTACAATCAAAACCTACCCCAATTAATACCTGTTTTACATTCAAGATTGTATTAAACAGTCAATGTTTAAGCAAACAGCTACTTGTACATAGAAAATCACACAATGAAGCCTTTACATTTACAATTTCCTACCATAATTTCATCTGTCAAAACACATGCATTCTATATATTTTTGTTCTCATGTATGTTTTGTGTTCTCTCTTTTGCTTGGTTTTACTGAATCCACATTACTTAACAATGAGGAATTGTGGCATGAGATAAAAAAGACTTGAGTTTCAATAATGTTAGAGACTGATAGACACTTTAGAGATATGTTCCTTGACTGAATCATTTATATGAGCAGAACGAACAGCCCCAAAGTATATGTATAGTATATCAAAGTAATCAAACTTTAGATCTGATCTTTATCAAAGAACACCATAAGGACACTTCTTAGAAGGCAGAAAAGTCTTGCACAGTATTGGGTCAGCTGTGCTACATTTCCTCAAAGGAAAAGACTATATGAAGATTTTATCACTTCCTGGAACCACCTGTCTCCAACTTCAAGACAAGCATCTTGAACTTCAAAACAACAAAAAGTACAAACAGTATAACTCCTAATAAACACATACCTAGCAAGATCATAAACAGATGTTAAATACTAATCACCACAGAACAGATAAGTACCAACTGCTAAGCATCTAAGCCTCTAGTAATGGCAAGAGGCACAGCATACAGCCTATCAACCCCAAAATTTTGTTTGGTTAGTGGGTTTGGCAGTGATGGAGTTGGTGAATTTTTTATACTCATCCCGTGATGTGATTACAGCTCTGCCTTGATCTACAGAGAGAAAAAGAAAATGCCACCATGTCAATCTTCTATGGTGACGGTATCCCCTTGAATATCTTCAAAAGATTGACCAGACTGCTAATCATTTTGGAATAAATTCACCCCTAGAATAACATCACTGCTGTCACAGAAGTTATCACTCCAGTTAAATGAGGCTGAACATTAAATGCTCATAGATGTGATTATGATTCTTCTTAATACAGATTCATTGAGAATGATCTGACCAAAATTACTCCAGAACTGATTACAGATGATGAATTTACATTTTAATCAACAGGGGTATTCAGAGACAGCTAGCAACATTTAAATGATTACATTTAAAAAATAATACATTTTAATAATTGGTTGTACAATACAAAGTGCATCAGATTTAAGAAAGATTGAATTATTTTTCTTATTCATAAATCACGTAATAAATAAATAAATCATTCATGAGGAATATATTCCACATTAGTGTTGAGGTCCTTAAACTAGAGCTTGCCAAAAATGTGTAGCTGTAGCTATTTTTGTATAGAAACTCACAAAGATGTCATTGGACAAATCAGTCCAATGTGTCAAAAAAAGAAGAGGAACGCTCTGCAGGAAGGTAAGTTGGTTCTTCACAACCTGTCCAAGTCTAGACTAAAAATCTTTATATCTCCTCAAGTATATAGATTTATGAGAGCATTCCACAAAATTTGAGATAAAATTAGTATGCTCGTCAGCTGCTGTTTTCTCTGTTTTTTATTTAGCTCAGCCAGGAGAGCTTAACTCCTATCACATTCAGCTTATTATTATTATGCTATCTACATTTCCTTCAGAAGTTCATTGAGCAGCACAACCAGTAGCTGTTAAGGCTTACCTGTTCACTCCTTACTTCCCTCATGTGCACTTCTAAGGAAAGTACTCCATACTCCTCAATTACAAGGGCGTTCTCTCTTTAGTTTTGCCTTACACAGAATCACAGAGAATGATTAAGGTTGAAAGGGACCTCAAGAGATGATCTAGTCCAATTCCCCTGCTCCAGAAGGGACATCTAGAGCACAGGGCATCCAGGCAGGTTTGAAGACCTCCAGAGAAGTCTCCCTGGGCAGCCCATTCCAGGGCTCTGTTACCCTCACAGGAAAGAAGTTCTTCCTCACATGCAAATGGAATTTCCTGTGTTTTAGTTTGTACTCATTATCCCTTGTCCAATCATTGGCCACCACTGAGAAGAGCTTGACCCCTTCCTCCCTGCATTTACCCTTCAGGTATTTACACACAGTGCTCAGATCCTCTCTCTACCTTCACTTCTTCAGAGTAAACAGGTCCTGCTCTCTTAGCATTTCCTCATACGAGAGATGCTCTACTCTGTTAATCATCTTTATTGCCCTTCACTAGACCCTCTCTAGAAGTTCCCCATTCCTCTTGCCCTGGGGAGCCCAGAACTGCACCCAATACTCCAGGTGTGGCCTCATTAGAGCTGAGGAGAGGGGCAAGATCCCCTTCCTTGACCTGCTCACTACACTCTTCCTGATGCAGTCAGGATCCTAATTGGCCATCTTGGCCACGAGGGCACACTGCTGACTCATGGTTAACTTGGTGTCACCCAGGATTCCCAGGTCCCTCTCCTTAATATAGCACACCACAGAATAAATCAGAAATATGAAAATAATGGGAATAATAGGATTTCTTAGGCCTTATAAAACAGGGCTGCAATAACCTACACAGACTACAGGTCTTGCAGAGGGAACCTTATTCAGTGCATCAAGTACACAACAAAACATGATAGATAAAATGTACATTTACTGTTGCCTCTTCTGCTAGTTGAGTCTCTGCACCATAGACTGAAATTCAGTCCTTTCTAGTTTTATTAAAACAGAAATTAATAATCTGACAGAGAACCACCACACACAAGTCAGCAAAATCTCATAATCAGCAGCAGAGCTGAATTATTTCCACATCTGTAGTAAAGGTAGAACAAAACTAGACTTTTTTTTATTCAGTTATCTCCACATTTGTGATAAAGGCAGAGCAGAACCTTTCTCTTTCTTTTTTCTTTCTTTTTCTTTCTTTTTTTTAAATTAGACTCTTAAAAAAGCAGACTTGGGTAACTGTGTTTTTTTCTATTTTTATCAGCTTGTTTTTGATGCACACCTCCTTTGAGTTAGAAATATGATTGTGGCCTCATTAACAAGGTATCATCATTAGCTGCCAATAGAGCAAAGAAGCTGTAAAATATGCATCTAATAAATCATCCCATTATATACATTTTCATTTCAAATTTATGAAAAATAAGCAATCACGCAGCTGTAGCTCTGCTTCTCTGAAAAGAAGATTCACTGGATTCCTACACTTGCATGAAGAACATGTCTAGAGCAAGACGGGACAGATTTTGATGATCTTGGTTCTTTAAAATCTTGAGCCTGTCACAACTCATAAATAGTAAAGCAGAAATTTAGTTCTCTCTTCTCTCCAGCATTATACTGTGGTTCCTCAATGAGCCAGAAGCAGAGTTCCTCAAATTTTAATATTTATAAAATAAGCATTTCCCAGAAAATTTACTCTTAAAAATACTATTGACACAAAGTGAACATTGCAGAATGCCACAAACAAAATGGGCAGTATATCTATTTGCAAATTAATGTTACGTAAATGTAAATCAGTGACTGTGACAAAGCACTGTCAGTTGGAATGTTCTTTGTGCTAGTCAAAGATAATCTGTGTAGTAAACTTATTGCTTTTTTTTACTAGTTACTTTTAAAAAAAACCAAAAAACTCTGTACTTGATACACACACAAAAAAACCCTCTCACACTAACAAAATCCCTCTCCAGGCGATTCCCAAAGTTCAGCTCAAAGGTCTTTTACGCTGATTTCCTCTGTTAGGATTGCTCAAATCTAATTTCTAGAAAGCTTGGAAAGAAGTATATAACACCTCTAGACTACAAAGCTTATACCAAGCACAGTTGTAAGATACTATCAGCAAAAAATCCTGGAGTACCAAGACCTGGACAGTTATTGGATCAGAATAATATTGCATATTACCTTCTGTCTCAGCTATATAACCCAACTAGTCACATATAGTATTTTGATAGAAAGGTGAAGAAGGAAAGAGAGATGCATAACTACGGCAATTGGTCTGAAAATCGAAGTGAAATATTTCAAGTTAAAGTATCCAGTCAGTCTCTTCTAAGAGAGAAGCCATCCACAATTCTAGAGGTTTTAAGATCAAATCAAAAAATATGTATTTCTTTTTATTCTGTTTCTCTAAAGATAGGCAGAAATATAAGCAAATAACTATCTTTACTCTAAAAAGGTTCCTATGAGCATCAGGAAAATCCATAACTCCATTCAAAGACTAGAAAGGCAGGACAGCAGGTTTAGGTTTTAGACTGCTTAACATATAAAAAGTTGAATCAATTCTGCTTATTGCAAGTGGTGCAAGTGGATGCAAATTGCACAAGTTTTAGTACAACACATAAATAAAACATAAAGAAATTACTATGTCAAAGCTAAGCTATTTTTAGTACTACTGATGTAAGTATAAACAATTCTTTTTTTTTTGGCATGTGGTGATGAACTAGATGACCTTTCAAAGTCCCTCCTCTCCCTACTCTCTATAAATACTAAATTAAACTAGAAATGCATCAGATCAGTTAGTCTCGTTACTGAACTAAAGCTAAGTCAAATTAATCACCAATAATAATCAATCTCTATTTAGTCTAAGGACTTGTCTGTCTCTAATTATAAATCTACACTAAATAATTCTGCTAAGGCTAATAAGGGATGGAGACTGAATAGATAAGTAAATTAATGGAACCAAATAATTGAATTTCTAGACCACAATCAGAATTAATTTTAAAGTTTCTACTTTACATCCTGATTTGTTTTCACAGGTATATCTTTTCTTTCTAAAGTCTAAATGTCTAAAGTCTAAAATCATAGTACTACAAGGTGATGTTTAGGAAAACAGAATCACACAGAATTACAGAATCTTCAAGGTTGGAAGGGGCCTCTAGAGATCACCTAGTCCAACCTTCCCGCTCAAGCAGGCACACCTAGAGCATGTGGCACAGGGTGGCATCCAGGCGGGTTTTGAAGACCTCCAGAGAAGGAGACTCGACAACCTCTCTGGGCTCTGTCACCATCACAGAAAAGAAGTCTCTCCTCATCTGGAGACGGAACCATCTGTGTTTCAGCTTGCACCCATTACCCCTTGTCCTGTCACTGGCCACCACTGAAAAAAGCTTGTCCCTCTCCTCCCTACGTTCTTCCTTCATGAATTTATACATGTTAATCAGATCCCCTCTCATCCTTCCCTTATCCAAGCTGCACAGGCCCGAACACCCTCAGACTCTCCTCATGTGAGAGATGTTCCAGTCCCTTAATCATCTTTGTCGCTCTCCACTGGACCCTCTCTAGAAGCTCCATGTCCCTTTTAAACTGGGGAACCCAGAACTGTACAAAATATTCCAGGTGCGGCCTCACTAGAGCTGACGACAGGGGCAGGATCCCCTCCCTTGACCTGCTGGCAACGCTCCTCCTGATGCAGGTCGGGATCCCATTGGCCTTCTTGGCCACGAGGGCACACTGCTGACTCATGGTTAACTTGGTGTCATCTAGGACTCCCAGGTCCCTCTCTGCAGAGCTGGTCGACCCCTAATCTGTACTGATGTCTGGGGTTATTCCTCCCGAGGCGCAGGACCCTACACTTGTCATTCTTGCACCTCATGAGGTTCCTATCTGCCCAGCTCTCCAAGCTGTCCATGTCCCTCTGGATGGCAGCACAGCCTTCCGAACTGTCGGCCACTCCACCCAGCTTGATATCGTCCGTAAACGTGCTCAGGATGCACTCCGTGCCCTCGTCCAGGTCATTGATGAACAAGTTGAACAATACCGGGCCCAGTACTGACCCCTGAGGGATACCACTGGCCACAGGCCTCCAACTGGACTTGTCCCCATTTAACACCACCCTCTGAGCTCTGCTGTTCAGCCAGTTCTCGATCCACCTCACCGTGCACTCGTCCAGACCACTCTCACGGAGGTTCCATATGAGGATATCATGGGAGACAGTGTCAAAAGCCATGCTTAAGTCAAGCTAGACAACATCCACGGCTCTCCCCTCATCTAGCCGGCCCGTTATCCCATCATAAAGGCTATAAATTTTGTTAGACATGATTTACCCTTGGTAAATCCATGCTGACTACTCTTCAACACCTTATTCTCTTTTATATGCCTAGAGATGCTCTCAAGGATGAGCTGCTCCATCACCTTACCAGGGACGGAGGTGAGGCTGACCAGCCTGTAGTTGCCTGGCTTCTCCCTCTTGCCCTTTTTGAAGACTGGAGTGATGTTGGCCCTCTTCCAGTTCTCCTGCACCACCCCTGCTCTCAAGAAATTCTTGAACATGATGGAAAGAGGATGAGCAATGACCTCTGCCAATTCCCTCAGCATTCTTGAGTGTATCCCATCAGGGCCCATAGTTTTTTTGAGTGGCCAGTTTGCACAAGTGATCCCTAACCCAATCCTTCTCAATCAGAGGAAGGTCTTCCTCTAGCCCATTTATATCTCTTTCACCTGAGCCCTGCAGTAAAGACAGAGGTAATCTGTAACCAAGGCACCCTGCCAATTACACAGTGCACTAACATTTTCCTTCATCTTGCTCTTGCTTTTAACATATTTGTAGAAACCATTGCTGTTGAACCTCACCAAATCTAAATGCACCTGGGATTTTGCCTTCATGGTTTCATATCTGCATCCTCTCGAGATGAGCCTATATTTTACTCAAATAGTCGAGTCTTAATTTCACAAGTTGCACACACATTTATTTCTCATAATTTTTCTTTTTTTTTCAAAAAGGAATTTCAGGACAGTTTTAACTATGGGCAGCCACAAGTCACTCATTCCCAAAAGGACTCTGAACAGAGCTTTTTCTAGTTCACTAAGGTTCTTTTAGGAGACTCTTTCCACTCCCACTAAAAGGGTGCTTTTATGCTCTCTTCTTTTCTGAACCCTAACCCTAACCCTAATAGTGAAGAGGCTATCATGTCAGTTTTGACTTGTCTTGACTGTGTCAAGAGTCTCTCATTCCTTAAAATTACTCTGAACAGAGGTTTTTCTATTTCACCAATGTACTTTTAGGAGAATCTTTCCACTTCCAATACAAGGAAGCTTCTGTGCTCTCTGCTTTTCCTAACCGTAACCCTAACCCTATAGTGTAGAAGGCTTTCAGGCCCGTTTAGACTCTGTGCAGTCAGGTATCTCTCATTCGTGAAAGGACCCAGAACAGAGGTTTTTCACGTTCACGAAGGTACTTTTAGGAGATTCTTTCCACTACGCTCTCTGCATTTCTGAACCCTAACTCTAACCCCAACCCTAACAGAGAAGAAGGTTTCAAGGTCAGTTTTGACTCTGGACAGCCAGGAGTCTCTCATTTCTAAAAGCACATTGAATTGAGCTTTTTCTAGTATGCAAAGTGTCTTTTAGGGGATTCTTTCCACTCCCACTAAAAGGATGCTTCTATGCTCTCTGCTTTTCTGAATCCTAACCCTAATCCTAAGAGTGAAGAATTTCAGGTCTTTTTTGACTCTGGGCAGACAGAATTTGATCATTCCTAAAAGGACTCTGAACAGAGGTTTTTCTAGTTCACTACAGTTCTTTAAGGAGACTCTTTCCACCTCCACTATAAGGCTGATTCCACGCTCTCTGCTTTTCTGAACGTTAACCCTAACCCTAGCAGTGAAGAAGGCTTCCAGGCCAGTTTTGACTCTGGGCAGTCAGGAGTCTCTAATTCCTAAAAGGACTCTAAACAGAGTTTTTTTCTAGTTCAGAAATATTGTTATAGGACACTCTTTCCACTACCACCTAAAAGGCGCTTCTGGGCTCTATGCTTTTCTGAACCCTAACCCTAATAGTGAAGAAGGATTTCAGTCCAGTTTTGCCTCTGGGCAGCCAGGAGTCGCTCATTCCTTAAAGCACTCTGAACAAAGCTTTTTCTAGTTCACTGAGGTTCTTTTAGGAGACTCTTTCAACTCCCATTAAAAGTGTTCCTTTGCTCTCTCTGCTTTTTTGAACCCTAAGCCAAACTCTAACCCTAACAGTGAAGAAGGCTTCCAGGACAGTCTTGACTCGGGGCAGTCAGGAGTTGCTCATTCCTAAAAGAACACTGAACAAATGTTTTTCTAGTAAAGTGTCTTTTAGGAGATTTTTCCACTACCACTAAAAGTGTGCTTCTACGTGCTCTGCTTTTCTGAACCCTTACCCTAAACGTAACCCTAACCCTAATAGTGGAAGAGAATTTCAGGCCAGTCTTTACTCTGCTCCATCAGTAGTCTCTCATTTGTAAAAGGATTCTGAATAGAGGTTTTACTAGTTCACTAACGTTCTTTCATGAAACTCTTTCCACTCTCACTACAAGGGTGATTCTACGCTCTCTGCTTTTCTGAACCCTAACCCTAATAGTGAAGAAGGCTTTCAGCTCAGTTTTGACTCTGGGCAGCCAGGTGTTGCTCATTCCTAAATGGACTCTAAACAGAGCTTCTGCTAGTTCACTAAGGTTCTTTTAGGAGACTATTTCTGCTTCCACTACAAGGGTGCTTTTGCACTCTCTGCTTTTCTGAACCCTAACCCTAACACTAGTCTTAATAGTGAAGAAGAATTTCCAAACAATTTTGACTCTGGGCAGCCAGGAGTCTCTCACTCCTAACAGGACTCTGAACAGGGGTTTCACTAGTTCACAAATTTTGTTATAGGGCGGCTCTTTTCCCAGTACTTTGCGCTTTCTGCTTTTGTGAACCCTAACCCTAACCCTAATAGTTAAGAAGGATTTCAGGCCAGTTTTTTCCTTGGACAGACAGGAGTCGCTCATTCCTAAAAGGACTCTGAACAGAGCTTTTTCTACTTCACTAAGATTCTTTTAGTATACTCTTTCCACTCCCACTACAAGGATGCTTCTACACTCCCTAACCATATCCCTAGTAGTGTAGAAGGCTTTCAGGCCAGTTTTGACTCTGAGCAGACAGGATTTGATCATTCCTAAAAGGACTCTGAACAGAGGTTTTTCTATTTCACTAAGGTTGTTTTCGGAGACTCTTTCCACTGCTACTAAATGGGTGCTTCTACGCTCTCTGTTTTTCTTAGAGATACACTTGAAATATAAACATACACTTGAGGAATTTTTTACTTTCTCCTTTTGTGCTGCAAGGCATCTATATATGAAATGTATGTTGGGCGAAATTAGGCAAGAGTGTAGAGGATGACATAATACCTACTTATTTTGCCATGATTTCAAAACTCCTTTCTTATTCTTGGACATCAGGATAATAATGTATTTCACAAAATGAGGTAGAGACTGAATCATTTTTTTCTTGAAAGTTTCTCTAGTGGTTGCACATACTCCAACTTACCGTTTGTCTTGGATACGCAGCTTGCAGATTTTACTCTAATTATTAGCTCAAGTTCCTCAATATGCTCTTTGTATGTTTAATAATAACACTTTATATCAGCTACAGAGTGCAGCTCTGATATCAGGCTATTTCTATTTCAGATGTAATCAAAAGATTCACAGTCACTTTTTCAGCTCTTTCCATAATGAAATTGCCACTGTTATTTTTTGCAATCTTTCTCTGAAATCAGTTTTAAAGGCAGTGCTGGTGGCCTGCTTTTATGCTAGCAGGTGAACAAGAAGTCTTAGGGACAGTTATGTCATGAGCCTTGATTTAATTTTTTTCCTTTTTTCAAAGTCACTCTTTCAGGTAAAGATATAAGGATGTAATTGATAATGGGATCAAGATTTACTTTGAAACCAGCACGTTGTGGGCAGCACCCCCAGGAGAGAGCAACTACAACTCAGAAGAATTTTGTTTTGAGATCTCATGAGTTGTGAGTCTCTTTCTTGAGGTATTTTGAAGTGATGGTTCCATGGACAGAGTGGCATAGTAAAGTAATCCCTTCATTTTCTAGAATCAGATGTTGTTAGAAGTCCAGAGATACCAGTTGCAGAGAGAATACATATTGTGTTTTGTTGAAAAGAATGAGGAAGTGAAATGTCCACAGAGAACAGCATTTTCAAAGCACATGTCAAGTCCAGTGACAAGTTTGGAGCAGAAAAAAACATCAAGGACACTTGATTATCAAGATTATCAACACGATGTGCAGAAAGAATGTCAATACCGGGAACCGGCTGAGGGCAATGCCCTAGATTGCCAACATAAAGCTTGGGAGAAGTTGCATTATTTGGTTAAAAGTTTCAGGAGAGGCTGTCAGTCCCAGAAAAAAAATATCATAAAAAGTAATCTGAATGAAAAGTATAAAATCAAAACAAAATACAAGATGGTAGTGAGAAACGGAACCCAGCTTCAAAAGTCAGAACTCCAAACAGATCCTAGTGGGATCCAGAGAGAAGCTGTAAAGCACTGGCAGTAAAGTTTATTGTGCTTTAAATGAACAAAATTTTAGAGAGCTAGAGGTCTTTTTTTTCTGACTCACATACAAAGTAGCTGATATAAAAGCAGATATCCAGTTAAAATTATGTCCTTAGAAAAAGACATTGAGATATAACAGCATTTTTCTTTGAACTGTACCAGAAGCTTTCTTCCTGGTACAGATTTTACAGGAATAACTGGCTGTAATTTCAGAGAAATTTCTTACAGGCTGTGAAATATGGTATCGAGATCTTTTCAAGGGTGGGAAGGTATTGGGTGTAAATGTTTGGCTAATGAATGCACTGATAAAAACACCTTTTTCAAATAAATATCTACATTTGGCTTTATTTCAATCACTGTTTGTTCTATTTATTTCCATAAGATAAAGAAAATAACACACATAAAAAAAATAGGACATATCTGTAACTTAGAGGTGATCCATCAGGGCTAAACCTGCTCACCAGTAGCTTGTCCAAATATCCTTTATAGTTTTGGCCAGCAGCATTAAGATGCTCATAACCCTTGCACAGCTTCCTATATCACATCATATTTATTCATAGAATGCTGAGCCATTCTGGATAATTTCACGTATACCAATGTCTGCAATTGCTACAGGCAGTAGGCAATACCACATGCCTTCATTACCGAGTGTTAATCCAAAGAGACTGTTTTTTGACAACACTCCCCCTGTAGAGAAGAGTTATGAGCTGTATTACTTAGTTTCATTGGTTCTCTCTTCATTGAGTCTATCCTTTAAAATTGTATTTGCATTTTAAGCTTAGTAGGCTAATAATAACCCCTTAGAATACTTTAAAAATAGTACAGCCGTCTTATTAGAATAGCATATTATTATAGTGGATGACCACCAGATTTCTCTGTTTTTATCCCTGTCTTCATGTAAGCTATCTGAGGAAACAAATGAATTTTTGTACTAAGATTAATATTGCCCTTGCAGAGGGCAATTTACAATTCTGTAAAATAAGTCACAACACTAGTTTCATATTCACTTGATGCTCCCCTTCCTTGATCAAAAAAGTGGGACTGAAACATAAGAATTCGAATCCTGAATCTGTTTAATCATTTTAGTTTATTCTGTCTTCCACAACTTTGTAATGCAAAATTTCACAGCTATCCAGTATAGAGACAGTATTTCTCACCTCAGTTATTCCATCTTGTCAAATGAAGAGCATTTAATTAACTCCTGGATTCCTTCTTTTTCTTGTTCCATCCTGTAGCCCTTGTTTTTGATCAAATGACAGAGAATACTACATGTACTACCACAATCCTAACATCTGCTTGGCAGAAAGCAACAGCATGTTGTACATCTGTGCACTCAATATTTCTGTATATCAGAGCCTTATTCCAAATGTACAAATTAAGTGATCTCAATAGCATAACACTACTCTGTTTCTGGGTCTCTTATTTACAAACATGGCATATATGTTGTATATGTTGGATCAGTTTTGAGTTTGTCCAGTTTTGTGCTCAAAAACTATCAAAAACTGCTATGAAAATAATGAATTTGATTTCAAAATTCCCCATATAGATGCCCTGAAAAGTAAGATTCTTTCCATATTTTCCGCTGTGATGTTCTGTAATAGTTCCGTTCAAGCTTTTTGCCACAGAAATGAGAGCTCAAAAATCACAGTAGAAATTTCTAGCTAGAGAAAGTTGAAAAAGTTTAGAGTGCTGCAATAAAGAGAAAACCTTTTGAAAAAAAATCTAACCTTAGCCACACAGATCTTGATAAGAGATAATTATTGTTTTTTCTGGAGAGCAATGGATCTTTTATCACAAGGAAGGCTTCTCTTGGAAGGAGAATAAGAAAATAGGATTTGGGGAATCTCTATGTCCCATTAGAAACAAAACAAGTCATTTTAGCACAGCTTTTCAATGTTCAGAAGCATCATTTTCATATATGTCCAGCCCTGATTTTTTTTTCTTTTCATGCTGAACTGACAGTTTTCATTCTCCATGATGAGACTGGCAGGTGGAGCAGCAGCTGAACAGCTGCAGGCATTTGGCTTCCTGTAGCTTGCTGCTGATGGCTGAGAATTTCTCTTTTCGCTCTGGTGTTCATCTCTGTCTGGAGAAGTTGGCAAGTTGGCAGCATGAAGCCAAGCTTCTTCTACCGCAAAGGTATCAATGGCACAAAAGAAGCTGGAAAAGTGTAACAGAAATCATCTATTCCATCCTAATTCCAATATACATATTTACGTACATTTTCAGTTCGATTTACATACATTCAGTTATATGCTAAAGGCAGAGAAGACATAATTACCTGCATATAGTTTGACCAGAAAGGAAACTGTCTGAAAAATCTCCCTACCAGAGGCTTTATATTACAACATAACCACCAAAACATCTGTGTGTAGCCAGAAATGACACAGCTGGCACTATGATTTATTATTTTAGAGCAGACTGCCCTCCTAAAAAGTATAGATTGAAGATGAGGTCCCTGTTCAGGATGGATGGCAACATGACTTTGCTACTTTACTATCACACTCAGCCTAGTGAAAAGATAAAATGGTAAATCCTGAAAAAAACATGAATGCATATACACAATCCCACGAGAAAAAAAAACACCAAAGCATTATTGGTGTACAATAGGCACATATAACACGCCCTGTGTATGCTATAAGTTCCTGTTAGGGTGGACAGATGTGAAGTAGCAAGTAAAAAAAAAAAAAAGATTACATCTTTGACCTGAGCTATATTCAATGACTTTTCAGGCACTCCATTCCTAAACTCTTACTGTAATCCTCCAGATCTTGTAACCATATAACCATCATGGATCTGGGGAAGAATAACCCTGGACACCAGTACAGATTAGGGGTTGAGCTGCTGGAGAGCAGCCCTGCAGAGAGGGACCTTGGTGTGGTGGTGGATGACAAGATGACCATGAGACAGCACTGTGCCCTGGTGACCAAGAAGGCCAAGGGGATCCTGGGGTGCATTAAGAAGAGCGTCTCCAGCAGGTCGAGAGAGGTGATCGTCCCCCTCTACTCAGCCCTGGGGAGGCCACATCTGGAGACTGTGTCCAGTACTGCTCCCCAGTACAAGAGGGATGTGGAGCTGCTGGAGAGAGTCCAGCGCAGGGCCACCAGGATGATCAGGGGCCTGGAAGATCTATCTGCCCTGTGAGGAAAGGCTGAGAGAGTTGGGCCTGTTCAACCTGGAGAAGAGAAGGCTGAGGGGAGATCTGATCAGTGTCTATAAATACCTCAAGGGAGGCAGTGAGGAGGATGGAGTTGGCCTCTTTTCAGGGGTGGACAGTAGTAGGACTAGAGGAAACGGCCACAAACTGAGGCACCAAAAGTTCCACAGGAACTTAAGGAGAAATTTCTTGACTGTGAAGGTGACAGAGCCCTCGAACCAGGGCTGCCCAGAGAGGTTGTGGAGTCTCCTTTGGAGATTTTTAAAACTCGCTTGGATGCAGCCTTGTGCCACATTCTCTAGGAGACCCTGCATAAGTAGGGTGTTGGACGAGATGACATCTGAGGTCCCTTCCAACTTTAAGAATTCTATGATTCTATGATCATCATGTTTATAACTCTTTATTTAGCTTGCAAATATATTCAGAAATCTTCAGAAATAACTGTTTGTCACAGTATTTACTTTCAAAATAGAATGAAAAAAATCAGAATCAAAAACTTAGAATGTGACGTAATTGAATGCCTGATGTAATGTGTCCCTGAACAGAGAAAATCAGGTGAAAGTATACAGAGTAGGAAGGCAGGGAGTCCTCACTGTCTTTTCCATAACCAATTATTTATATTTTATTACTGCTTTTGCTGAAGAAATCTCTTTCCAAAGTTATGCTAGGTATTCTCTAGACAAATTTCACTACTACAGTTTTTGCTTACTCCACACTAGTAATCTGTTTAACTTGACTATAACTATGGCCTAGCAAGGCAGTATTGATATAAAAAAAATTAATTACTGTAGTTTGTAACCTGCTTGGAGATCCATCATAGCAAACAGGTGCTGAACACCTGTCCCTCTACAGGTGGCAACTTCTGTTGGATCTGGAGCTAGAGAAAAGTACATTCCAGCTTACTTGTACAAATCATCATGATCACATTAGTTAATGTTACCAAAAAATATATCAGTTGATTTTGGTTCAGCTTTGTGCTTTTGTCCACTTATGCCGTCCCTGATAATGTAAAGCACCATCTGACACATTAGGTTTGCTATTTTGTGCATTCATACAATTAAGAGACCCTGCCTCTTGATATTTTATCTCCTTAATGCCAAACTAAACAAGGACAGACAGTGGTTCTGGATGTATTTAGTCTATCCATCTGCCACTAAGATCTGGAGTACATTTGCCAATATCAGTCAAATCTGGACCTTGAAGTGTAAGACTTGCCCAGATCAGTAAATTACTATCAGGACTGTGAGGAATCTGTAGTTAAAGAAAGGAAAACCTGAAACTCATATGTATGAAATGGTAAGGAAAACTAAGGCTTTGCTAGCTCCACTGTTCACTGTTGATGCCCAGAAGAGATGGAGAAGACACAATAGAGTAGTCATTATTTTTGTGAGTGTTTTTTGATCTCTCATCTTAAAACTATTAAGCAAGTCAAGATTTATCTTAGCAGAAAGGAGCAAGGCTTAGCATTCTTTTACTGCAAGATTCAAAACTTTTATAAGAGAGCATTAGCTTACCACTAATACTACCTGATGGAATGGGACAGCATTGTAAAATGTCTCTTTTCAGAACCTAGAATCTCTTCCTAAAATACACCTATCAAAACTTATTTTACACAATATTTGTTAATAAATTAGGAACATCTAGTCCTAAATATTTCTTTAGGTTTTCCAAGGCAAACTAGAACATTTTGAAAAGCAGCCCAAACATTTTAGCTTACCAAAACTACTTTTTTTTTCCTTCTTGCTAACCAATGAATTAGGAATATCTGAGGAGATTAAAAGATAATAAAGAGGTTATATTCTATGTTTTAGTGTACCTACAGTTAAGTTCACTTACATTAATAAAATATTTTTCTACGTTAGTCACACAATATCACAGAAGAAACTGATATTTAGAAGAGTTCTGAACATGATCTAACTTCAAAGAAACCTAATGACAGAAAAAATTGAAGACTTACTTATTCAAGATGATTATTCTGGAATAAATACTATTTAGCATCTACTAGCTTGTGTAGATTTACTTATGTTGTTTATATCTGACCACACTACCTAGCATAATTTGGAAATCAAATTCTTCAGTCTTCAGTATTATATTTAAGAGTGAACTCTGGAATTTAGTATATTTTGGTCTGTTAGAATTATTTTAGAACACATTCAAACCCAATTTAAAAATAAAACAGCTGATTTTTAAATTTGATCATTTGATTATTTGTGAAAAAGAAGGCATGGCATTAATCTTACTTGATGTTGTGTCAACTCATATTCACACTTGACCAGTCATTACCAGTAGCTGCCTTCAAAAGAAAAAAAGAAAGGTTGATTTCTGTTCCGAAGCACCACATTTGTGATTATTTAGTTCCTGACTATGTCTGCAAAACTACAAATTTGTATATTTATTATATAGAAATACTCCTCTTCAGTGCAAAGTCAGTACTTAGATGTCTATCAGTGAGCAAAAGTGGCTTTATAATATGTGATTTTATATCTGTTTTATATCTGCTTTCTACAGATTACCTATTTACAGGCCTCATTGTGTTTTGTTACTTCAAAGACAGCCTTCAAAAATATGCTTTGAAAACAATGGAAATTACTTAGATTCATGTAGCACTTCAGAAAGTTTGAATAAATGGTGTGGCACAGTTGAGATACTTTTGATCAAAGCATTCCAAAACCTAAGCTTGTAAAATATTCAAACCAATTTTTTCTTTCTGCTATGTAATCTACATGAATATCTATTCATGTAATAATCTGTCTGCAGACTATTTTAAGCATCTTACTGATTCAACAAACATTTTTATCATTAAATCAGCAGCTATAACAAGCCAAAAATAAAGAAATACAGAAATTATAATAGTAACCATATTATATTTGCCAGGAGATAACAACTGGTTTAAGAGGTCTAAAGTCTCGATTTTTCTATTATTAATTTTTCTGAAAGTCCTTTAGGCTTCAAATTTTCCATATGCTTGCTTTTAGCTTTTGGTGAAATTGATTTATGTTTCAGAATTATTCTATAGAGTATATTTTCTTTGGTAAATACGAACAAAATGAGTCTTTTCTCCTTAGCCCATTCCTACTGAAGTGCTTAAACCAGAAACTTCACAGTTAACCAACTATTAAAATCTTCACTAAATAGGGAAAGCAATATGAAATGGAGAAAATTCATATAGCATTTTTAATATTATGAATAGCTTGTAAGTATGGCTCATTATAAACTCATTCCAGTAAACTAAAAAAATCAATAAAATGTACCCAACATTAAAATAATTTAAATTTAAGGAATAGTGATTAGCAGAATATTAGTATGGGTTAAAATATCCTAACGCAGGAAATAATAATAAAGCTTTTAGTCACCTAAAATATGAACTTTCAGAGCAGTTTCTAAACTTGACAGCATGCAAAAGAGACCTAGAATGCTTCAGAATTTTGTATGGATTGACATATAGAAAGATATGTAATGGAAAAGAGGAATTCCAAGAAATAGAAATCTAACCTTATGACTTAAATCCCTAGATACTTGGTCAGGTAATGTTTCCAGGCAGATCTGAAGAAAATGGATCACAGTGCAATATTTCTTACTTTATGCTTTAAATCCTCCATGCTTCATGCTTCAGATCCATCTTTTTGAGTTTTTTTTTTCTTGGTTTTGTTTCAAGGATACAGAAGAGTAAGGACTTTTTGTTTTGACTGTTGATTTTATATTTCCTAAATAGAATTTTCTTCCAATCTGTTGCATTGGTCTCAGCATAACCTGCATTAAGACTTCAGATACGGTTTTCTTTGTTGAGGAAGTTTTACTAGAGACAGAATAATGGAGGAAAACCTGTAGTATCCATTATATTCTTGACTTGTAGAGACTACTAAATATTTACAAATCCTTTCTAGAGCCATAAATTGCTGGAGAATGGGAGAGGACTCCAGAGAAGAATCCTAACAGACTTACCTTCTTCTACTCTGTTGTGGACAGCCACCATGGATTACTGCTAGAGACGTGAGCTAGACAGACTTCTGGTCTAGGCCAAAATGATCGTTATGTTTACTAGAACCTTACACAGCATCACAGGCAAAATGCAGTCCTACAAATAGGCATAATATAATCGTGATGTCTGCTTAGTTTATTATTCCTAATTAATCCTAGGGCAATGACATCTCAATTAACACATTTCATTACAACTTTTAGATAATTTGTCTTTTTCCCAGCTGAGTTCAAAACATGGCTCAAAGCACTTGTCATGAAGGAGTCTTTTTTTTCACAGTAGGGTGGCTCAAATGACTGTTTGAGATCAAGGCTAAAAAGGAAGAAGTCTGTCCTAATACCAAGTGCTTTAATTAAGTAGGGACAACTTCATTTGTTTCCAGGATACTACTGTTATATTCCTCAATACTGTAAACTTTTAATAAAACAAGCACACCTCTCTATTCCTTACAGATAAAAGAAGGTCACAACATGGACAATTGTAACATCTGCATGTGTTAGCACAGAGCCCAGGGCAGAGCTCTGGAATGTGTGAATTGCTTAATGGGTTGTTAACTCAGATATGCATTGATAATAACTGAAAGATCAACTTGTCAACTTTACTTATTTGGCTACTGATCAAAGCAATACAGGAAGACGAGAAAGATAATATGAAGGTCAGAATAAATTTCTATGGGGGATTTCACTTTGTTATATGAATGTTGCTATTACTTAATATCATACTGAGAAAAAAAATGTAAACCAAGGTGAGCCAATAGCTCACATTCAGGGAACCAGTTTGAGTCCATGCTGCATTTAAAACTCATAGGTGAGAGTAGAGTCAAAGCAGACAAGACAAACATTTGTATTATCTTCTCTGAACAGCTTTTCATCTTGGTATCTCATGTGTGTGAAACCTTATTTGGAATTCCTACAGTTTCCTTGAGGTCAAGAACTACTATCCTAGTAACATTCACTAAGGAAATCTCTATGGCCTAGTTATGCAAGGAATCTTGCAGTAGAATAAAAAAAAAATGGCTGCCCTTGAGAATTTCATTGAATATAGTATCTAATATTATCAAATATTATTTTGAAGACAGGCACTGCAGAAAGAAAAAAAGAAGTTTCATTCAAGAAAAACAGAAGAAGTCAGACTATAAAGCTCAAAACTTGGTGTTGAATCATCAGAAAGAACATACTGAAACTGTTAACTGAATGAGTAAATGTCTTAAACTGGCAGAACATTTGCATGAAACTTACTTTTCTTGCAAGCTTTTCACTATTACTCTATTAACCATAAGTCACAATTTTGTGAACGTGGAAAGTGAAAGAAGATCAAAAGCGCATAAGTAGTGCATAGGTGATATAACACACAGTTGTATCCTTTTACATTCTCTGTAGCAAAAGGAAACAGAAAAATAAAGTCACTGCCTTATCAAACACAAGTACTCAGCTAAAAAATACACAGGTTTGTGTATTAGCAGGTTCTGTCAGTTGACTTTAAGAAAAGGAGAAAATATTCACATGCCAAAGATAACAACTTTTCTAGATAGGAGGTGTTGAAAATATTCAGTTTCTAAGTTATAAAAACATATTCCTTCTAATTGGTGCTTTTGCTCCTCTGAGATGGCTTTGCAAGAAGATACTGCAATTCTGCTGGAGTTTATAATATCACATCTTTTTTTTTTCAAAAATGCAAAATGACATATTCAAAGTGGGAACAGTGATTTGTGGGCTGTAAATAAGTAGATAAGATTTTAAGAGGTTTCTAGGAGAACCCAGGGTATGTGGCATGCAGCTATGTCTGTCAACATGATTCTCTGCAGCATCAGGGACATTTTTGTATTGAACTTCTAATCATCCTTGCTTATATTTTGCAATTTGGAACAGTCTTGGAGCACACAAGCTGGATCATTTTCATATGAAATTAAAGAGAAGTGTGCAAGACCAGAGCAAAGCTAGTTTGAAGTAAACTGCCCCCAAATGTGGACATGGGGTCCTCAGGATCCTGTTTTGCTTACAGATTACTCCAATTGCATTGTGTGTTAATGGAGCATAGTCTCAGTTATCCATAAAGTAGTTACAGAAAGTAACCTATTTCTTCTCTTATACTTCCTCATGTCTGTCAAACCCTGTGACAATAAATTTGATTGCTATAAATCACAACTGAAATTTTGAAAATAATTCCATTATATGTACAATTAAAGATTTCTGTAAGAAATGGCAATATCCTCTAAAACTACCTCCAACTGTGCTCACTTTTCTGAACAGTGCTAATGATACCATTGGAATGACCTGCAATCACCTTTGCACAAATTTGCAATTGCAATATCTTCCAATTCCTAGATATCCTGAAGTATTTTATAGCATAAGTTATAAACAGACAAGAAGAAACTGAATTCCTTCAACACAAGGAAAATCTGGGCAGGTTCTTGCATGGAACCACTATCTTAGCACACATGTGGTTCTAGAAAACATGGCAATGCTGTCATTCTGACTCAGTTTCCCATAGCATTCACTAGAGATGGCATAGAGGTAAGTGTTTTGATGTCCTACCAGGAAGATAAGAGTACTCTGTTCAAAAGAGAATTCCTTGATAAGGATTTCAGCCCACTATAGAATTTAGGTCACTCTCTAATAGAGGTGTCAACTAGAGCACATAAATTGAGGACTGTTGAAGAGTACTGAAACCAGTACTCTAAGACAAAGGAGGCCAGACCTGCCATACACAATGTGCTGCTATCCAAAATCATCTTCTTCCCATTTAAGTCTACTACCCAAATCTAATAAGTGGATCAAATGCAGCAAAGTTAATCTAAGCCATTTCTACACTTTTCACTTCTTTGTGATTATTTAAGTTCTTAAAACTGCCACTAACTGTGGCAAAAGAAAGTACATAAGAGGGAAAGGATAATGCACTTCAAGAACATCAAATTATTCTAAATAATCCTTTGAAATCATAAAGAGGCTGGGAAGTATGAACATCTTCAAAAAAAAAAAGAAAAAAGGAAAAAGGTCTTCCCTTGAAATCAATTCTTGGGCTTTAATTTAGTACTGATTCAAAAGTAAGAGTGCCACCTAGTGAGTCATATGATCTCCATATTGTGCAGTTGCTGAATTTATGGGAACTCTCCCACCTAGATTTTAAAATGGGGGACTGTGCTGGGGAGATCTTTATTTTTGTTTATGTTGAAGTATATAGCACAAATGGAAGTTAAGAGCTTAATGCAAAAATTATTTGGAGGGAAATTTTTTTTCAGGAGGGCAGATGAAGTGATCACAAAACATTGTTGTCTTTAAAATCTGTTAAGAAAATTCATTTCACCTGGCAAGGTCTGACAGGCTAGAGAAAAGTGATTTCAGTGGTGATGTTAATATATATTCTGTTTCTCTTACGTATGTGCTAGTATTACTTCATCCTGTGAAATTCAAATAGTCCTTGAGGACACGCTCCATTTTCTCCATGAATGTAGAGACTCAGCTGGTAAATCAGTCATCAAGAGCACAGATGGGAGCAGCTCAAATGCTATCTGGTCTATCTTAAATAATAGAATTTCTATTGGATCTCACCCATGTACAACATGTAACATTCTGTGAATTACAGTTCATTACTCATCAGATAATAACACAGCATTATCAGTAAGGCAAAATTCTCCAATGTCTGCTTAACAAATCTAAAGAAAAAGCATATACTGAGGCAACATTAATATATACAATGTTGAGGAAGAGAAGAGGAACAATATAATCCCCTCCTTTCTCCTGTTTTATCACCCCTTAATCTCTTTTCTAAAATCCCTT
Organism: Nothura maculosa; assembly: GCA_032353885.1. Taxonomy (NCBI): domain Eukaryota; kingdom Metazoa; phylum Chordata; class Aves; order Tinamiformes; family Tinamidae; genus Nothura; species Nothura maculosa. The sequence continues at coordinate 15,927 of JAUBOD010000203.1, read as the reverse complement.
TTCTGTTCTCTGGAAGTTAATTTCTAACCCCTGCACAAGGTCTCACTGATATGCTTAAAAGCTTTTCAGACACAAATAGAAACTCTTACAAAAACAGACCAAGTCCCAAGATGGTAAAAAGAGGAAAGGAAGAAAAGCTGGAGAAGGGCAGACTTTTCCACTTCAAAGCACTCCCTTTCCTTCCCCATTGTGTGGACTTCAGCTCCCTTGCCAATGCCTGTCTTATGCAGCAACTTCTCCTGACCAAATTCACAAAAAAGCCACTTCCATCTGTCCCTTTTATCATCTACATGCCCTGCTATGCCTTTCAGAAGCCCCTCGCAGGCAAGGGCTGCATGGTGCTGAAGACTGCTCTGGGAGGCATGGCTATATCTACTAAAGAGCAAGTAAAAACTCAAAACTGCTGGTGATCCCTTTCACGCTTTTCATCCTCTTCCTAAGCAGCCCAGGATGAGCCCCTAACTCTCTAGACCCATCTCTTCCACAGCAGACAGGGCAGGCAACCAGTAAAACTGCATATCACTGCCCCACATAGCAGTCTATCTCACATAGACCTCAAATGATCTTTGAATTTTCCTTTCCAGTAACCACATACTTTGTTTAAAGCAGTTCAAATAAGCGAATATCAGACTCATTTTTTTTCCTAAAAATGGAGAATACATTTTCTATGTGGCTTACACTTATAGAAATGCATATTCACACCTTCATCATCCATTTGGATTTATTCCCAGACCTTCTTCTCATTTGACAACCATTTGTTTTCTATAATTTTTCTACCTTGTACCTCTGTTTATGAGGGTACTATTCTGTCAAATGCCCAGAAGGCTCATTTGCAAAGGAAGGAAAATATCATTATCTTTGTTTTACAGCTAGTTAGAACTCAGACACATTGGGTATATTAACTTACCAAACAGAAGTCATTGGAAAAGCTGGAAATAACTAAGTTATCCTCCCACTTTGATCATACTGCCCTCTACACTGAAAGATATCACAGTTTATTGCAAAGGAAAAGATAGAATGATAAATATGGTTGGTTCCAGTTGTATTATACTATTAAGTAAATCTTCACTTGTCAGGTAAAGGCCTAAATAACTCACTGTCATTAGTTTCAGCTCAGTGCTTGTAGCCTGTAGAAAGAAAAGTAGTATATTAAATGTCCATTTAAAAAGCAATTTTTAAGCAATTCTTAACTTTAAAATGTCATTTTTTGCCCTCAATGCATTTGTAATTATTTCAGATAATTTCATAATATTCTAGGAAAATTTGTCTAAAAGTAATTGTACTATATCCAACTTCATTTGTGAAAAATAATTACCTGAAGCTGTATTTTTATTACTTTTTTTTCTTTACTGAGATGGCTCTTTTACATGTAATTTTTATAAAACTGTAGGGTTCAGATGGATATTCAGCAGAGATTCAGAAACTAAACATTAAAAACCCATTGGGGCAGTAACGGTTACAAATCTCAAAGCAACTCAAGCAGGGAATGAAAAACGACAGATCTGGTCATTAAGTTAGCAGCTCTCACAGCATGTGAGTAATATTAATACAAGTGTGGACTTTTAAATGTGTTCATAAAATAAAACAGCAGATTAATCAGACAAAAACCATAACTCTTGTCTAAGGTTCAGAGAGAACCATACTATGAAGCCAGCCACTTGAGAACCCAATATGATTTTTGATTTTTTTAAATGATGTTCAAAAATGTCCTTTTCGAACATATGTACCAAACAGGATATTTAAGCATGGAAAATGTCCTTCTTTCAGGTTTAGTGGAGTTTCTTTCCCATCAACTTATCTAAAGATTAAAGCATTTTTTATTGCTTAATTTCAAGTGGGCTTCTATTGAAAAGGATGCCTAGGAGTACAAAGAGAGAAGAAACTACTATGTTACTGATATTAACTCTGCAGAGGAGTGAGCAAAGACTTATTCCTGCATATTTCCTGAAATCCTTGCTGGGAAATTTGTTCACTTCCTCCACTACAGAATCACAGAATCACACAATAGCTAAGGTTGGAAGGGACCTCCAGAGATCATCTAGTCCAATCTTCCTGCTCCAGCAGGGACATCTAGGGCATGTGGCACAGGGTGGCATCCAGGCGGGTTTGAAAAATCTCCAGAGAGGGAGACTCCACAACCTCCCTGGGCAGCCATTCTGGTGTTCATGTTCTATATGTAACATTTGCTCTATTTTGTACATAAAAGCAGCAGTAATTTCATCAAAAAAATGTCCCAGAAAGATCACCTTTAAGATGAAATGGAGTGAAATATGCCCTGGGTTGGACAAATTACCATACATACTAATTATGTTTCCTTTTGATTCTTCAAAAAAAAAAAACCCAAATCCCCAAATGTAAACAGGTAGAGGGAGATAACAGGAGGGAAAATGATCAGTTTTCATAGCATCAGACTGTGGAAGAAGTGCTGGTGAAGAATGTAAAATGAAAATAGAATCAAGATTAAGAAAAAGGTGCTCCTGCATTGTAGAGAGTTAAATTTTCAAAAAGACAATGTAAGCTATTGATTTATTGTAAAAATGATTGTATTGATGGATAAAAAATTTGAAAATTTGATTGAAGTTTTTTTATATAGCGCTACATATTCCAATTAATGACTTTTTACAGGTGGATTTGTATATGAAATAATACAAGCACACTTCAGTAGTTCCTAAAGTTAGTAAATTAGAATTAGATTTTTTTTTTAATAATTTCAAGTGTTTTCTTATTACTGGTACAGTATTCATTTTAAACAGGTAAATGAGGAAATTATTATAATCAATCTCTGTTCAACCAATTAGGACTGAAAAAAACAGAACTTTCCTTTCAAAGTGGTAATCTTAATTTAATATACCTACCAATGGATAACACAAGAAAAAAACACTATTCCATGACGGATATATACAAGATTGTATAGGAGGACAAAACTGAAAGACCCGAGAGAAACTGAGGAGTTTCTCTTCTCTGTGAAAGAAGGATGCTTTTCTTTTTTTTTTTTTTTTTGCCTGAGCTATTAATGTTACTCATTAAATGCAACATCCATAACAGAAGATAACAGAAGAAAACTGACATTTGAAGATGTCTAGCCAATCCAAGATGAGTTTAGCAAATCCAAGGTCAAGCTAAATGTAGAGCAAAAATGAACCAAACTTCTTGTAATATGAAAGACGTATGATTCAGCTGAGCTGTTTCCAAAGAAAATAGGCGAAACTCACAGACTTAATATAAAATTATGTATTTTCTATCATAAATTTTATAATAAGTTTTTTGTTTAAATGGAGTAGAGAGAGCAATTAATCTGACCAAACTTACTGACTTTATCTTGGGCTATCACTCAAGGAGAGGATTCAAAGGCCATTTTTCCTAGCAGATCCAAAACACAAACATAGAATTGAGATTCTCATGTTGTGGATCAGCAGTTGGCTGCCTAACAGAATATTTGAAATCATGTTGGATGATGCCAGAAGCACGGGTTTTGAAAAGTGAATTCTGCCCTGAGGGTTGACTGTGAACATCTCCCCGATTGGATGGATTGTGGCATTTTCCCAAACAGATCTGCATGTGACAAGCACAGAGGGGTGGCTTAAACCAAAGGCCAGGTAACTTTTAGAAATGGTCCTTTGCCTGACCAAGCAAATTAGCCTACAATAATTCCTGTCTACATAGCCTGCTGCACATAGAGGGGCAAATGACCTGTTTTTTTTTTGTGAAGAGCAGGCGAGTAACTCAGCTGCACTCTAGTGTGCAATTAGCTCTTCCCTCTGCATAAGTTCACACAGATCCCACTGGTGGATGAACTGCCCCTACCCTGGAGAAGCTACAGGAGCTTTAGGAGGTCAGAAATGTGACATTCTGGGCCTCCCGGTGTGCCCTACCCATTGAGTATAGTACAAGATTAAGCGAAAGCCACACACAGGCCATGTTGCTTG
>JAUBOD010000202.1:880090-890148 GCA_032353885.1 Nothura maculosa | reverse complement strand
GGAAGCCTGGGTTAGGTGAGGGAACAGTGAGGTGGACTGAGAACGGGCTGAATGGCAGAGCTCAGAGGCTTGCGATGTGGAGTCTAGTTGGAGGTGTGTTGCTAGCCAACTCTGACAGAGCTCAGCATTGCCTCTAAAGCTGTTCAGCTTCTTCTCCACTCAGTGTGTAGTCTCAGCATGTTTGCTGAGGGTACCAAAGTGGGAGGAGTGACTGCTACCCCAGAGGGCTGTTCTGCCATTCAGAGGGACTTGCACAGCCTAGAGAGATGCCTGGAGAAGAACCTCTTATAGTTCAACAACAGTAAGTGCAGGCTCCTGCACCTATGGAGGAATAACACCGTGCACCAGTGTAAGCTGAGCACTGACCTGCTAGACAGCAGTTCTGCAGAGAAGGACCTCAGAATCATGGTGGACTACAGATGCACCTGAGCCAGGAATGCATACCTGTGGCCTAGACAGCCAATGGTATCCTGAGCAGCTTTAGGAAGACTGTTGCTGTGGTCAAGGGAGATGATCCTCCCTCTCTACTCAGCCCTGGGGATCCGACCTCTGGAGTGCAGGTCTGGCTTCTCCACTACAAGAGGAACATGGAGCTGCTGGAGAGTGCAGGAAATGAGCACAAAGAGAAGGGGATTGGAAAATCCTTCACATGAGGACACCCGGAGAGAGAGCGGGGCCCTGAGGGAGAATTTTAGCAACATGGCTATATAAAGATGGCGCATAAAGAGGATGGGACCAAACTCTTCTCAGTGGTGCCAAAGTCAGCAAAAGAGGCAAGAGGCGCCAGCTGAAACACAGGAAGTGTTATCTGCCAAAATTTGAGGAAATACTTCTCCACTCTAAGGGTGAGAGAGAGAGCACTGGAACAGGTTGCCTAGAGAAGCTGTGGAGTTTCCTCCTTGGAAGATATTCAAAACACACCTGAACATGATCCAGTGCCAGGCTAAAACACCCACTGCCAAACAAAGGTTGTAAAAAATAGGGAGAGACTCCAGAAGATGTGTAGTGTGCGTGTGTATGTATCTATAACCTCCTTACTGTGTATACCATGCCCAAGAGTCAATATCCTCATATCCTCCCGTTTTGTAGGAGCTAGTATTTTCTAAAAGGAAAAATATCCTCAACTATCGCTTTTGAGAAAACAACAAACCGTCTTTACGGTTGTCCTTCCCCCAGCAGAGACATCACATGACTTCTTATTGTCTTCCTTGAAACACGATTCTGTCTCAGTGGGTCTGTTTCTGGAGGAACGTTTGGTTAGCATGTTGATGGGCACCTGCTATCGTGTGGGAAGCAAGTTCTGTTTCACTGCTCGCTTCTCAGGTGGGATGTTTTAGCCCACCTAAGATGTGGGAGCTTCTGTTTTTCTTATTTTGTTGTTCCTAACTTGTTTTCAGTTCGGTTTCCAAGGCAAAACTATGGACTGTCTACACACCTATCAATGCCTGCTCTGAATCACTTCTAAAACCACTGAGCAAGCTCATCTAAATTTGACGGGACACTGGTAGGTCTCAAAGAAAATTAAGTTCCTTCAGGTATCAGGAAAAGTGACAGCTAGGTATAGGGAAGCGAGAACGAAGACTTCCATCCACCCTACTGAGGTACACAGCAGAGATGATTGTAAAAAACATTAACGAGCCAGTCATCACTGTCTGGGCACATCCTTCATGGGATAGGGAGGCGCTTGATGCCATTACTGTTACATGCTGAGGAAAAGAATAAGTTAAGCATTGCCCTCTAGTACAGTCTTGAAGAGTGAGGATCTCACTTTTCAGTCATGCTTTGTAGAGATAATAGGGATTTAATATGCTGACCAAAGGGCAACTATTTGCTGACTTGTAATGAGAATTGCGGCAGCTGTGCAATACAGATTTTCCCCCACTAAAATGAAGTTCTAATTACAATGATAATGCCTCTTCTTGAGGAAGGCTTTTAAAGTAATTGCGAGGTCACCTACAACTTTATTTCAATATCTAGTTATTTCTCAGTTTCATTTCAGTCACTCTCTTTTGTCACTTTGCCTAGAAATCCACATCCTTCTGCTGAATGTAGCTTCACAGTAGCAGTATTTCAGTTAACGAGATTTTTTTTCCTTTTTTTTTTCTTTTTTTGCTTGCTAGCTAAGAAAGGCACAGTCCAGACAGTTCAGCATGATATTTATTGTCCCTGCTATGTTCTCTTTCTACAAGGTAATGGGAACACAGCTTGCGCACTTGAATCTTGATTTTCAGTATGTCATCCGAAGCAAATGCCATGCCCATCTGGATTCTGTTTTTTTCTGACTGATCCAGTTTTCTGTCTGGAGTTTCTATCTAATGGTTCAGCAAAGCATCTCAAAGCAATGTGCAAAGAAAATTAAGAAGCTATTTGGACTTTATGACGAACGGTGTAACAGTGGGGGCTGCAAGGAAGCAGAGCTGCCCTTGGATGTGAACATAAACGGATTCACCTGTTTAATGCATTTTGCAGAAGGACAGAGCCAGCAGGTTTAACAACTCACAGCCTAAAATGGTCTCTGCATATTCAGCTGCAGAATTGATTGAGTCATCCTTGCCTTCCCCTTTTTGACACTTTTCTTTCATCTCTTTACCCTCTAAAATTACAGCTGGTTTCCCCTTGTGTCAAGTGCCATAAAAGCAACAGGCAGGACTGACTATGTTTTTGTCTGGTCTGATTTTTTCCTCTTTGATCTGCAAGTTAAACATACAACTCTCTGTTAGATCAGAAGCTTTAACAAATCACAGCATGTCCTAACTCCTTCTCTAGGCATTTTGCAGTTGTCATTAGAGCACCAGCAAGTAAAAACATCCAGCTCAAATTCCCTCCATTCTCAGTTCACATCTTGTGAACTACGGACTTCATCCTTGGCAGGTGGGGCCAAATTAGCATTGTTTTTTGGTCTTCTGATATAGGATCTAAGAGAGTTTACAGCATCTTCTCTTCTTCTGGCCTCTGACACTTTCCTTCTTGTTATTCACTGACATATGCACAAGTCCAAGCACTTCGTGGCGTGCCTTGTAGAACTGGGAATTACCACCTGTGTCATCTTGTAATGGTGTAGCATTCAGTCAGTCTTACTATTGCTCTGTTCCTGCAACAGATCCAAAAGAGCTGGAAGCTTTTTCATCTCTTCCTTCCACTTCATTCATAACTGCAGGTCAGTGCAGAGCAGTGACTTGTTCTCTCCCTTATCTCTTTATAAGCAGACACAAGATCTCAGAGGTCTCAAGATGACCGAGACCATTGCCCATTGCAGCCCAAGATTTTCAGTGTGATATGGGGAAAAATGGGATAAAATAGAGACCTGTGATGGACAGAATACTAGAGTAACTGTGCTAATCCTCCTTTCTTTGGGAAACACATAATTTGGCATGCAGCTGCATAACATCATTTTCATTTCCAATGACATTTGCATTCAGACTGGTCTTACTTAGCACCACTTTTTAGATCATTGACTTTACTATGTACTGTCGAGTCTCTTTCCCAGGCTGTAGGTTTATATAATTGAATGAGAAGGTGTTGAAGAGTTGTGTGACTTTGCTTGTTAAATACACTGGACTCTTCACCTCTGTGTTTGCACTGTTCCAGTTCATTATCCATGAGATTACAGTGGATTAGAGCTCGGTGAGTTGTTACTGATTAGCTCACCTAAAGCCAAGGTTCTTTCTTTAGGACCTTTTCTAGATAAAACGGTGAAGATAAGATGTCTAACTCTATAATCATGCTGCCAAACCTGCTACTCTGCGACTGCTTCACCCTGCTTGAGGTAGAAAAAAAGAATCAGAAAATGGTTTCCTTCTGTTTTGTCAGGGGACCCTGGTTACTGCCTTGCATGAGCAGAAGGTTTACCTTGAAGCAGATGGCTTGAGGCTGAGCCCTAAGGTATCTTAGGACCACATTTGGTGGCTGCTGAAGGGCTTGGGCTCCTTCGTCTGCTACACCAGTGGCTTTCAAAGTGAGCTGCAGCTCCATGAAGAAAATGGATAATACTAATTAATAATAATAATGGATTACTAATATAAATAATTACTAATACTAATTATAATGCTAATGGATTAATGGTAATGGATTACTAATAATAAAGCCAGGATACTACATTTCTGCCTGAATAAAAGCTTTATTTGGGGATCTGGTCATTTTGGATGTTAAAGTAGCCTTTGGAAAAAGCAGCTTTCCAAGCAGAGTCCTACATGTGCAAAGCTGGGATGCCAAGGGATGACTTACACCCCAGACCAGACACTGGAGCTCTCTGCTACTGCATCACAGTGATGCAAAATAACAAAACTCAAGCAAATTAGCTCTTAGGAGGCAGTTGGAGGAGTTGACTTGTTTGATGTCTTGTGTTTTTGGGCCATCTAAGAAATCTCGGAGGAGAAAAATGTTCATGGCGAAAACAGAAGATAGTTCCGTTCTTAAGTCCCTAAATGCCCAGAATTTGGTGAGTTTGGAGCTGATTTCCCCAGCGTCACATGATATATGTGTATATACTCTTTTGGTGCAATCTGAGCAGGGCCCAGAAGATGTCACCACAGGACAGCAAGAAAGCAGGCAAATGCCTCAAGGATTGCTGAAAATAAGGAGAGCTCTGGCTCCATGGAATAACCAGCCCCAGCGACCTCCAGCCCTTCCACTTTCAGATGTATATTTAGAAAAATGCATTTTGTCGTAATCAGATGAACCTTGGAGCAGTCATGGTAAGAGAGGAACTAAAAAAATGTGACACTAGTTGGAACACTTACTCTGGGAGTTTTTTTCGGCAATGCTTTGCACTCTGGAACGGATATTTATAAGTGGCTTACGAGGCAAAACTGAAGCCTGTTTTTGCCCAGTCATAAAAGCAGTCATGGGAAAAACCTCAGTTTTGCCCATAAAAGGAGCGGTCAGATGGCTAAGCGCATGGGTTTATTCAAAACAAACAGCATTTTACTCGTCTTTGTGCTGCTGAGGAGCTGCTCCTCTGCATTTCCTCTTCGCATCCTGAAGTTTTAATTTTCATTTTTACCAGCAAGTTAGAGGATTTTTTTAACCCAAGAGTGCTGTACAAATAAATAAAGGGGCATCTTTCATTTGCAAAGTCAGCATATAAAAATGAAGGATTTTGGTAAGCGAAAGGACTCCATCTGAGACTGACCCAGGATGCCACCAACACTTTATAAGATCTTCAGCTCCCTGATGGGATGTATTTTAGTTGCTTTCACTTACTTAACTCTTGAGTCCCCATTCTAACCTACAGGGAGAGTCGGGCATAAAACTCACGCTACCCAGAGATTTTACTTTTTGGAGCTTGCAGATCCCAACAGCAATATGCCACACAGACAGCAAGACTTTGGTTACAACAGAAAAGGTTTAGATATAGGTGAGCTAGCCCTTTGACAGGACATCTCCGCACTTTGCAGGCCAGCAGAAGAGCAATCGCTCTTGTATCCCGGATGAGTTGGGCTCTCCCAAGCTTCTGCCTCCTTCTCTATCTCACCTTTCTGTGCTACCCGTGTCCTTTGGGTCACATTGCAACATGGCCTGAATCCTGCAATGACTCCCCTTTGCTATTTGCTCCTCTGGTGCTATTTGAATATATCTCCAGAGAAGCAGCTCAATATAGGACAGCTCCAAAAACAACTAACTTTTGCTGGCAGTTATGAGCCCTGCATACGTCAACCAAGTTGTCCCTTAGGCTTCAGTTCATGCAGAGGGGGCAGTTATTTAAGAACACAGGATTTATAAAGGGACCCAGTTGAGGGGTTTTGCTTAATGTTCAGGTTCTAAAGTCATTTATATTTAGGCCATGCTGGAGTCACTTTTTTCCCCTCATTTATTTTTTTCTCCTAGCAAGACTTAGCAATGCAGCATGGAAGGAGTCCCAAGGGAAAGAAGAGGGTTCCCCCCCATCCCCTTCCTGTGTTTGGGCCTGAGATTCCACTGTACAATTTTGCCAAGAGGAAGCAATGCATCAAAAGTACTTTTGCAAACGCTTATCTTTTGCTTAAAAAAAAAAGAATTTTTTGAGCCTTTTGGTAGCCTGAACTGGAAAAAAAAGTGAGGGAGAGACACAGTATTAAAAGAGTGAGTATAACATTTTGAATTAAAAGCTGAACACAGCAGATGAGAAGTATGGTAACACCACTGCATGGCTAAAACCCATCTTACACGTAGGACCAGCAAATCCATCCTTACAACCACCTAACTTTGAAATGCTTCTCCAGTAATTACTGCACAGCTACCAAATGCACCCTAGCTTTACCGTAATCTTGCTCCCTGTGCTTTGATGCAGCATTTACTGCTTACATTTCTTTTTTTCCTGTATCGAAAACTGGTCTAGTCACATCACTAGCACACTAGATGGCAACAGTGCCCATGGAGAAGCAAGACAGAGGGAAGCCTCAAGCACTACATACCTTCTATTACTTCTCCCACTCAGCCCCAGTGCAGACCCCACACACAAATCCATCAAAGCAAAACTCCAATGCTTCTCTGCTGTTTTATGCCAGGAAAACAAACCAGAGAAAACTTGAGAGATGTCTCTCCACTCTCCCTTGGATTTGCTACCTCCAGCACAAGTTGCCAATGAGCTTTGAGCATATGGCAGCTGGAGTCACTAGCTGGCCCTGTCTGGCAAAGCCCCCCTTGGCTGCTCCAGATACGGCAAGATAAGGGGAGAGGGGCTGGCTATGAGAATAGAGAAAGTGCAGGATAAAAGTCCTCCTTTGCACAAGTGGTCTCTATTGAAGAGATGAAGGAGCCTCTCCTGCACTAAAGTTTGCCATATGCTTTGGTGCTTTGTGCAGAATTTTATTAAAATGGAGGTGGTTGACAAGCCTCAAGGCCTCTGATAAATCATAGAATCACAGAATGCTTAAGATTGGAAGGGACCTCAAAGGTCATCTAGTCCAACCCCCCTGCACATGCAGGGTCACCTAGAGCATGTGGTACAGGGCTGCATCCAAGTGGATTTTAAAGATCTCCGTAGAGGGAGACTCCACAGCCTCTCTGGGCAGCCTGTTCCAGTGCTCTGTCACCCTCACTGTTAAGAAATGTTTTCTTAAATTCCTGGGGAACTTTTGGTACTTCAGTTTGTGGCCACTTCCTCTAGTCCTATTGCTGTTCACCACTGAAAAGAGGCCGGCCCCCTCCTCCTCAAATCTAAGGCATGGAGCAGAGGATTCAAAGGGCTCTGCTTGCATTTCCAGGAGACGTATAAGAAAAAAATAATTCCATATTATTATATAAAGTGCTCGAGTTTTCTTCCTGCAACTTGGAAGAGAGGACCAAGAGTGATGCACAAAGTTTAGTCATGTTTCCTCGAAAGCTCACTTCTAGCTACCGTGGTATTTCCCCAAAAAGACAGTAGAGGGGGCTCACAAAATGCATGATTTTTGCTGCTGTCCTCAATGAAATACTAAATTTCTCCCTTTTTTCTTAATTGCTGTAATTGTTCTCTTATACCAAGCTGAGGTGGTGTTAAACAGTGACAACATGGTGATCTCTTCCATCTGTGTTTTAAGCATCCTAAATAAATACTTTATAGGCTACAGGCAGTGCTGTTCCAGTGCATGGTCATCTGTGCTCTGGATCATCCAGTGCCTGGATCACTGAATATTTCAGGATAATAACATTTCACGTCAACACAAGGAAAATACAAGTGATGTGGAAAAGTGTTACTAATGGAGGGCATATGTGCGTTTTTAATCAATTTGGGAGGAGTGTAGTTGGTGTTCTACCTGCCAGCTTCTGTAGCGATTTAACTGCTGGCAAGAAGAAACTTTGATTTCTGTTAGTGGCCTCGTGTTGAACCTTGGATGCTCACTTGTACAGGCATGGTCCTGAGCTCTGTGTATTTAGTTCTTCATTTCTGTACTGGAATAGCAATGATGTGGTAACCAATGCACTACTGCTTGCTTTAGCTTGGGTTCTTCTTCATCTTCTTCCAGGTAATTGTGATTCATATAGGGTTTTGGCCTCATGTCCTCTAGTAAACCACAAGAACATGGTGCTGAAATCCACTCTTCAAAGTTAAGGAATGAGAATCTTTTCTATAAGGGAGTCGTTTTTTGAAATGTCCTCTCTTGATGAGCTTATTGTGGACACCCAGTAATCACATTTAGTGAATATCTGAGTAGAAAACTCTCCCAGTGACAGCATACTGTCAAACTACTGTATGCAACTAAGTTTGCTTTTTCTACTGGTCACTTCTAACTGTGGATGCTCTGAATTTTGTCTTCTGGTTTTGGGTAAAAGCAGACGGAGCTTATGGATGTGTGCAGTGGCAAGCTGTAAATGAAAGCAGTCAAACTGCAAATCACAGGAACATTATTTGGGGCATCACAAGACATTTGGAAGCAACTGTGCATTGAACTCTAGTTTAAACCAGAGGTGTGGACTCATCCCATATTTCTATGCAGCTAAGATGTGGGTTTGTGCATACAGTAAAAAAGCAGGACAGAAAACTCGAGAGTATTTGGACACAGAGCAGACATCCAGAGATGAAATTTGTAACTGGCAGCACAGTTATCCAGTTCAGGTATCCAGCTTGTCAAAGCAAGTGTTATGTGACAAATCAACGAGAATAAGCAGAGCTAAAATCTTAACGGTGCAAAACTGTAGCTGAAAACCACACTGGAAGTCATGCTCAGCTGGAGGGGCACAGTAGGAGAAGCCACACTGGACGAAGATCCACTGATGGACGGGTCAAAGCTCCATCTCTGTCCCTCTTTTTCTGCTCAGGGATATAAAATCCTTAGTCATGGGAGAGCATCTCTGCTCACTGTGTCTTAAGTCTGTGTAACTTGAGCTCTTTGCTTTAAATATCCAGGGGATAATTTTTCTTGCTTGAATTCAGATCAACACATAATACTGGAGTTGCTATACAGGATTGCTGCCTAATTACTTTCTCAACTTCAGGGTAGAGTTTCTCAGCCATCCATCAGTCTGCCTTGTGCACAATTGCTGGAAATAGTTGTGCTTGCAACAAAACAGGTAGGGGGGGCATCATTGCCAAAGCTGGTGAAAAGGTAGGAGAGGGCCTGCCATGCTACTCACATCAGTCTAACTCCAGAGCCAGTGAAGGATGCCCAAAGTCTGGAGATGGAACATAGCAAAACAGGAAAGCTACTGAAGGCTTCTGTCAAGTTACAGCTGCCCCAGCTACAAAGAGAGGCACTTTGGGAGCTCCACTCAAATGTCTCTATGTAAATACACAGAGCATGGGGAATGAACAAGGGGAATTGGAGATGTGCATGCAGTAACGGCCCATGATCTCATTGCAATTACAGTGAAAAGGTGGGACGGCTCTCATGACTGGAACGTGGCCCTGGAGGGCTTTAGGCTTTTCAGGAAGGACAGGCCAGGAAGGCGAGGTGAGGGAGTCGTGCTTTACGTGAGGGAGCAACTGGAATGTATGGAGCACAGCATAGGGGAGTAGAGAGAGGGCCCGTGGGTGAGGATTGAAGGGCAGCCAACAGGGGTGACACTATGTTGGGTGTTTGCTACAGGCCTCCTGACCAGGAAGAGGAAGTGGATGAGGCTTCCCCAGATGGCTTCAAGAAGCGTCATGCTCACAGGAGCTAGTTGTTATGGGAGAATTCAACCATCCTCATGTCTGCTGGATAATCACACCGCTAGGAACAGACAGTCCAGGAGATTCCTGCAGAATAATGCATTATATTGCCTGGCTTGAATTCTGTAAATATATCATGAGGTCAAACCTGACCTGGCAGGCAGATAGGTGTGCAGTGCCTATCTAAGTAGTCCCTTACTGTAGCATTATTTTGCACTGCCCTTCAAAGAAGGGAATGAGGCTTTTGGACTTGTCTACTCCCACCCTAATAAAATAAGAAGGTAAAGTTACAATTTTGTTCAGCATTTTGTACAAATGAGCTGACTTGGCTGGCAAGAAAGACAGGATTTAGTAGTCTTGCTCATTTCCTCTCATGAAACCGTTTTTAGCAATTGGGCTGTGAAAACACATCTGGATAGCTTTGTTGAGCTTGCTTATAAATGCTTGATAGGATTTTAACTGCTGTTAATATCTGATCTAAATTCTCCCAAAGCAGAGCTGTTTGCAC
>JAUBOD010000202.1:811581-878977 GCA_032353885.1 Nothura maculosa | reverse complement strand
CATGTTCTCAGTGGTCCTAAGGCTCAACTAGAGCAGAGGGCTCCTAGACCATGGGGCTCAGCTGCAGCTGAGTAGTGGTTCGAGCTGTAAAAAAGCAGTTCTTCACAGCCATGAGCTACATAGAAGGCCGCAGGGCCTGTATCCAAATAAGGATCTTCTGTCCAATGAATGTTCTGCAAGGAGGAGGAAGCAGAGTTCTCTACTCTGTCTGTCCAGGAGAATCTGTTTGGTCTTGTTCTAGGCTTGGTGTTCTTTGCTCCTTGCTGAGTAATTATGTATCTATTTCCCTTAATCTAATATATGTCTCTGAGCAGGTAAATCTACGCTTGTAACCTCTGTGATTGACTGGGAGTGAGACCTTATTTGGGGACACAATTGTAAATGCAGTCAGTCGCCCAGCAGATGAGTTTCTATCCATTCCCTGGTGTTCTCCATTGGTTCCCTAGGTTTCTCCAGGGCAGGGGGAATAAGCTCAGTATTCCCAATCTTATCTCTTGCAAGGAAAATACTCTTCAGTGAGCATTGCTCCATAGCAGCAGAAGCGTATGCATGTCTGAATTGCCCTTCTATCAACACAACGAAGCAAGAATTCAAATAGCAAGAATTCAGAATTTATCTTTACTTTAAAGAAGGCATTTCTGAATGTTGGTGAAAGATACGTGGAATTGATTTACATCTGATTTCAGTTGGACCGCTCTTGCTTTTTCATGTATCTCTGTTGCTCGCTCTATCTGCTTCAGATTTTGGTTACGCTCTGAATTGCAGCTCTTCTTCCTCTCTTTTTATGTTACACTTGAGTCTTTATCTGCTGCTGTCACAAAAAAAAGCAGCATGTTATTACAAGATAGATGCTTACTTGAATAAAACCCTTGAATTATGGCAGAAGAGTGGCTTGTATGGGCAGGAAGAGATACAAATAGATAAAATTGTTAATCTAGCATCCCATGGGCTGCTGTGCTAGCTTTGCCATAAGAGAGATGAATCTTGCCTGGCATCTCCAAGTCCCTTTTTAAAATGAGAAAGCAAGAAGTGTTTGATATATGTGCATGAGGAACAGGGTAAGTACAACCTTGTTTTCCCACAAGACACAAGGTGCCTTGTTTTTCATCCCGGAGTGACATTGGACTAAAATGCAGGTTCAGAGATGACAGACTAACTTAATTATTATTCAGGCTCACTTTTTAAAAATGTTTAGCATGAACTGTTTGATAAAGCAGCAGGATTCCTGCTTGGCAAAGACGAACTCTGGCTACATGCATGATCCTGGCTAGGAGACAGAAAGACTGAGAAAGGTCATGCACAGAAATCTAGCATTGTAATGCCTATATCTTTCTTTATAAGTTGAGACGTATCTGATTTTGAGCTTCTGAAAGGTGTGGCTCTGTCGTGGGTTGCCTGATACAAATGCACCTTCAGATCAGTGTGCTCAAAGAATTAAATATCTCTGCTTGATGCTTACCTGCCCACAGGCTCTACCTTAAAACCAGCAGCTCTTTGGGATGCAAACAGGCACTTAATAGCCTGAGCCTTAATTTCAGGGTTCCTGTGCGGTGTGGCATCCAGTCCCTTTCAGTGGGGGAAAATTGCGGGTTTTTCTCAGCCGCATTTTGTTTTGCTGAGTTTTTTGGCCAGGGCTCCCCTAATGAAGCGGCAGTTGGGGCCAATCATGCTTTGAAGTCTCCCTCATTACCTGTCCTGTGCTAAGTCAACAAGAGGCCACATCTAAGGTGGCGCGGCTGCCTAATTAAATGTAATTACGTTATTTTTTTTTTTGTGCCAGGGCTCTTGCTTGTAATGTCGCTTTGTACTGATTTAAATTGCATGGGTGCTGCGGGAGAACTGTGCAACACCGGAGCGGAGATGTCCCTGCTGCCCTTCCTCACTACCAATCCCTCCTCCTCCTCCTCCTCCTCCTCCCTGCTGATTAGATGCCCTACAGGAGCATCCCCCTCTGTTTCATAAGAGCAGGACGGGTGAAGGTCCTGAGCAAGAGCTGGTGCTGGGGATGTGCTGGAATTAGCCACCAAGGGCGATCTGTTGATGCCTTCGTTTTCACTTTTATTTTTCTAATTGCTGCAAATGGAAAGTGATATGAGGCAGCTCATTCACATGGGGAAATTATTGTTTCCGAACAACTAAAACCCTCCACTGTTTCTACTTGCAACTAGCTCCTCAAACACAAGAATCACCCGTATTTCATTCTTCTCCCCCCTGCCTCCTCCTCAAATATTAGAGAGCAAGAAAAGGGCAGGGCACAAAGATGAAATGAGGAGCCGGCCGCAGCTAATGAGCTCCCTGCTCCAGCTCCCGGTGCCATGGAGGAAGGCCGAGCGTCGCGGCCAGCTCCGACGATTAATCATACAGGAAACCTCGTCGCCGCACTGGCGCTAATGACAGGGGCCTTGACTCGATGGGGAGAGTACGAGCATCTTCGTGGCGGCAGTGGAGGAGCCCTCCCTCTCTGCCCGTGGTGCCAGCAGGTCTACGGCGCAGCCCTTAAACCCGAGCCGGCCCTTAAGCTGCAGTAAAGTTTAAAGAGGAGGGCGAGGAGGAAGAAAGCAAGTTGGGGGGAGAGAAAGAAGAAAGGAAGAACGAAAAGAAAAAAAAAAAGCCGAGCAACTTATGCCTTTCTAGAGGGGCAGATAATTTGTGGGGTGTTTTGGAGGAACATCACATAGAATGTGAATGAAAAGGCACTTAATCATTTTAATAGAGGAGGTAGACAGGGCTGTTCCTCTCCAGAAATCATATCATGGAGGGGTTTGAGTGCAAACGGGAATTGGGGTTTCGTTTATGGTATATATTCGGTTTTGTGTAAAATGCCCTGGGTGGGGGGGGTAGCCCTAAATTTTTATGGCAATATTGATTAATGAGAGGTAGCAATATAAAAACATGTATTGGCTGTGACTTTTTTGCCTTTAAAAAAAAACTGACTTGTGTTCTGTATTGTTGTAATTTGATCCTCTTTGGAGGTTCAAGTGCTAAGTATCTCCCTGCTAATTCTTCATCTAGCTGAATGTACCTGTAATCTAGCCCAGTACATTTGTCCTATCAATACGTGATGCTTGCAGAAAACAGTGGTGATATCAGGACAATGTTTTCTCTTTGTACAATTATATTAATAGTTATGGTGCTTTTTAATCCATCTCTTAATGGGTGTGAGTGTGGCAAGGAGTGTATGTTACATGTCCCATATAACTTTGGACATGTGCTATCAGTAATGATTAATTTTTTCCCACTGAGTATCAGTTTAGTTTCTGACTCCTTTAATGCACTTAGAGCAGTCAGTTCCAAACAGAGTTGTCTCACTCAGACCTTCTGAGATGACAAAATTAAATTCATTTAAGAATAAGTTGGGTTTTCAGCAGGTCTGTGATGATGTGACTCTGCTTTAGAGGCAAAAACATTCTTAAGGACATCAACTGTACAGCATCAGGAATGTGCTTGGCATGTAACTGGTGGTTGAGTTGCAGAGGAATGTAGAGCTGTGCCTAGCACTGATTGAAAAAAAGCTTGAAACACATGAAGAATACCTCATGGGTGCCTCATGGGTGGCCCTCTCCCTGCTATGTTGGCAGTGCCAGTGAGCCCAAACTCTCCATTAAGTCATAGCAGATGACTGTCTTCATCCTCAGACCTGTATGACCTCCTAAACGAACAGTGAGATGTATCAGGGAAGTGCACTTTTCTGTAGTCTTGATTAATGCTGAAGTGCAGAGTTGCTTCACTGAGGTGTTACTTTTGTGGCCCCCTTGTCTTGGATCCACACTTTTTCTATATATGTAGAATTTCTGTGTTTTCTTGCCCCTCACGTCTCATTTTACCCTTACCAAAACTGAACTTCATCTTCCATTTTACTCCCCAGCCTTTCAGTCTCATAAGGGCTTTCTACAACTCTTCCATCAGCCCTTCAGTGAGTGTCATTAGCAGATATGATGTCCCTCTGCTCAGACCATTTTAAGAGTGTGTTAAGTATGGCTAACTTCAAATATCATCGGGGCAAGACAGTTATTTAGTGTAAGTACTGACATTATTGCCAACAGATCTGAAAGAGTTGTTTGGTTCCAGCATGAAAGCACAAAGTCCTAAGAAATGTCTCCATGAGCTGTGATGCTGGTGAGAGCAATGGACTCAGGCAGTTTTGGGGGAAGCAGCTTCTCTGAGATGTTGTGCGTTGACAAGACGTGAAGCCCACATCCAGATCTCTGTGCCAGGAGCCCGCAAGACTCGACTCTTAACATCAAAAATGACAAGACAAAATACTTCCAGCCCATGTCCTGTTATCGACAGCTGGTCTTGATAGACTGTTCCACAGTAAAGCAACAAAGGTCTAAGCAGGATCTTTAGCAAATTGCTGTGGGAGAGAAAAGAGGAAGATAGTGCTTCAACTAGAAGGGCAAAAAAAGGGAGAAAAGACTATTTACCGTTTTGTTATTGTATGAGTCCTGGAAACAATGAGGAGTTGATTGGGAAAGCTCATCCTGCTGGAGACCCATGGATGGTGGCAGAGTGGGGTGGTTTTTGCAAAGAGGAATGGTGCTGTTTTGCTAAAGTTGAAATACTTTCCAAATTGGATATTCAGAAAGATATAGGGGAAATCCCAGATCTCAAATCTCGATAGGAATAGAAATGGTTTGGAGAACATGCTTTTTACACTGCAAAATCATTGCGGGCCTCTGCCTAGAAGAGCCTGGGTGGTTCTGATCCCTTATCTCCCAAGAGGATGTAGGTGATTGGAATAAGTCCAGAGAAGGATGATGGGCTAATCAAAAGTCTGGAATGACTTCCATGTGAGCAATGACTAGAGTTACTAGGACTCATCAGCCTGGAAATACCACTGAGTGATGGGGCTTTTATGATTTAAGGACCCTCATGAAGAGGGTGACTTCAGACCAACTGCTTAGTGCCACTTCCGGCCTAAAATAACTTCGTTTTTTTTTGGTAACCATAAGATTTCTGAGTTGTAACTGAGATCTCTGTTGAGTTTGGTCTTGTTCCACCAGTATCTCCTTCCTGTGAATGATGACACAGCAGAGAGTGGATGAGATCACAGACAAAAAGCTGTTGTGCTTGTAAGCTTGTTCAGGGTGTACTTCAGCTGAAATAGCCTGTAATTTTATGTAGTAGAACATCAACATATCCATCACAAAGCAGTTATGGCAGAACATCCTTAATCCTTAATATTTAATTTTCTTGCCTTTAAATTTGAAGTCAAATTATGATAGTGTTGTGGCTTTGCATTTTTCTGATACAACTCCAAAAGTACTACACAAATGCTTTAAAATACTCGCCTTCATATTGTAATGTTTGTCTTGGCAAGGGTGGTGCGTTATAAAGACACCTAAAGCACTCTGCTTTCCTGCTTTCCCTCCACAGCTCTGATTTACTACTGTGCATCAAAACAGCCTCTTCAGATAGGTACATATATAGAGACAAGGTGATGCATGGTTGGTGTGGGGAAAAACCTCAAGAAGAAATTGCTGAGGAGCAAACTGAGCATTTTTACCGTACAGCTTGAAGGTGTCACTATTGTAAAAAAAATATTTGAGGAGGAATTTCTTTACAGTGAGGGTGACAGAGCAGTAGAACAGGCTGCCCAGAGAGGTTGTGGAGTCTCCTTCTCTGGAGGTCTCCAAACCTGCCTGGATGCCGCCCTGTGCCACATGCTCTAGGTGCCTGCTGGAGCGGGAAGGTTGGACTAGATGATCTCGAGAGGTCCCTTCCAACCTTGAAGATACTGTGATTCTGTGAGGGTGTTTATAAAGGCTCAGGAATAATACAAATGCGAATAAACAGTGGTTAGCATCTGTGGTGTTACTGTCCACATTATTCTGCAGCCACCCCTGGTTTCGGGTATGATCTTCTGTAAGCTTTGAGGATTTTGCACTTTGGATTGCTTGTGACTTACTTAAAGCTCATGCTCCAAAAGTCTCTTTTTCTCACACACGTTTTGGGTGCTCTTTCAAACAACTGGAATGTGTCATAGTGTCTTCTAGGGTCACCTTCTGAGTTTCTCAGTAGGATAAGAACAACACAGGTCAGTTTAAGGAGCAGGTAAGTTGAGAGTATTTCCTCACAATTTCACTTTTCAAGCTGTTTGTTTTCCCTCAAGCTTGGAAAGTGCAGCTAGTGTGTAATGGCTGTGCCCTACATGAGCACTGAGTTTTATCCCAAAAAAATACATCTGTTTGGAAGATGCACCCTGGGCATGACAGAGAAGACCTGCTTTGAACAGAAGCACAACAGAAAGAAGGCTATTCAGGTATCAGCTACGTATTTGCCTTCATCTTCTCATTTTAGTTCATGTCTCCTGAAAAGGTGGTGACAGCTACTGACGGGACAGTGTTGCTCCAGGCCAGGAAGGAGCTTGTCCCACTTGCCACTCACCTCCTGCTCTTTGTTGCTTGTCCCTTTGCGTCCTGCCAGACACAGAGGCTCCTCCAAGGCCGTTCACAATCATCTCTCGTCTCTGCAATTACCACTTCCTCCTCCTCCTGCTTCGTTCTTCCGTTTGACCTTCTGGCGATTCCTCTGGCGCTGGCTCCGAGCAGAGCGTCGTCACATCCCTCACATCGCAGTAGTCTATCCTACCCTAGCCAATTAAAGATGCAAGTAAGTAGCACATTAGGAGCTTCCTAACAAGCCTCTAAACCCCCCTTGTCTAAGAGCCTGCCGTTTCCTTGATCTTGCTGAGCCCACCTTTCATCTCAGATTTTCTTGGGCTGCAGTTAACTCTCTGTCACAGCAATTACAGACTTTGCAACTTTGCTAGCTCTCTTCTTTTGCTTTCGGAAACTCCAGCTTGCAGATCTGGGCACAGATTGAGTGCCCAGGTTCCTATATTGCACACTGGCTTTCTTTTTAATCCCTACAGACCTCTTGATGCAGCGACCAACAGTCAACGACTACACAGTCATCGCTCTCACTAACTTTCCTGCGCCCCAGTAATTAAACTGACAAATTAGTTAAAGGCTCCAGTGCGGAAGAAGATTGGTAGACTGTGGTCAAGATGCACATTTACAGATTTTCCCTTAAGCTGCTTTTCTCGAGGGAGCTTTGATAAAGGACATATGATATCAATTATCATTAACTCTGTGTGGTTTCACTGTGCTTGCCGCTCTCAGGCTTGAGCAGACAGCAGCCTTGCGTTAAGTCTTTAATCTACAACTGATCTTTATGCTGTGTAACCCATTCTCATCTTGAGTTGCCTGGCAGCATCTGAAAGATTTAAGACAATGTCTCCATGTAGACTGAAGCATCCTCCTTGCATCAGATCCAACAGAGAGCTATTGCAACAGCAGCTGCAAATGCCACATTTTGAAAACTAAACGTTAAACTGCATCTCACAATCAGCTGTTGCCTGCAAGACAAGGGGTATTTTTTTGCTAAGGTGTGACTACCCAAGCTCGCCAATGGAGTGAGTGGCACTTAATGATGCCATGAAAGTGCTGCCTTGGGAGAGCACGCACCATCCCCTAACATCAAAGCATCTCCTGGACAGAGCTCTGCTCTGCACTCTGGTGAGCGCATCATTGTGAGCCAGCAGCGAAAGGAATTTAGCAAACGAGGAGCTGCGATTCCTTCTTAAGATCTTCGCATAGGGGGATGAGTCACTGATAAGTGCTTGCAAGTTGTGCTGGCCAGATTGGGACGGGCAATTACAGGATGTCATTGGGAACACATGAGGGAGCCTGAAATCTGTTATAACTGAGAAAGCGCATGTGAAAATGCCTAGCAGGCTTGTCTGAGAAATAGCTGTCTGCATAATTCTTCTCCCTCCCCACCGGATTCAGAGATGGATTCAGGCCTCATTACTCTTTTTTTTGCCACTTTTTCATTTCGGGACTCTTAGCAAATTGGAAAATAAAGACTGAAATGTCTTAGTTTTAGCACTTCAAAGCCCTCCTCTTTGGACTTCTCTGGGCTCCAATTCTTGCTCAGGAGCTTGGTTTTTTTTTGTGTGTGTTTGTGTTTTGTTTTTGTTTTTTTTTCTTTTGATATATGACTTGTAGAAAGTCATTTATTTACAGAAAGAAACCATTTACCATTGAAACTTCTCAGGATTTGGACCAGCCTTTCTATTTTGATAGCAGATAAAGGCTGCAAGTATTCGTACACTGGCATATCACTGCTGCTGAGATTATTTGTAGTGGTTGGTATTGCAACATTTTGCTAATCTTCCTCGTCAAAACTTGCTGGAATTGCATTTGCTTGCTCTTTACCTGGGCTTTTGGCATTTGCACAGAGCCCTGTCCAGGCTTAATGCTATGCACGCACTGCAAAGCCTTCAAAGTCAAGCAAGCTATGGAAACTCACTGTGATCCTGTCACCTCCTCTCCTTAAGCTGCAGCCCACTGGAATATATCCTACCATACCCTTTCCTTTGTTATATGAACCTTAAGAAAGGGGACATGGTAAAAATAATGGCATTTTAAAAAAATCTCATGTAGAAAGTAGATGAGCATCTTGACAGTGCATGACCTAGAAGTGGGCTTGAAGAAAGTGAAAAGATGCAGTTTTAAAGGGTTCAGTGTAGGAGAAAGGAACCCATCACACTTAAGTTGCAAGGACTGCCTATCTCTGCCTATTCGTAAGCTGTAGGTTTATGCAGTGTCAAGATGGGGTGTGTCACAGTTACACTGTGGCTTTCACTAAATGGACCTACAACTCTGCACAGTCGTACACTGTAACACAACAGAGTTTGATGCAATTTATGTCTTTTCTTTTTTTAAGAAATATTCTTACAAACTCTTCAAGGATTGATTTATTGGTATTATGATTACCATCAGAATAAGGCCTAGGCAACAAGTCTCCAGTAGAGGGAGTGACCAAATTAAAAATCCCATCTAAGCTACTTCTTTTGAATTATATTGCTGCCACTCACTGTTCTTTCTTCCCCCAGGACGCAGCCTGGGAACTGTCTTAGCCTAAACTGTGTTTAAACATCAGATAATGTCATTTTGCTTGTGTGAAACCAGCAGTCACCCTCCCACATGGCAGGCAAGGCAACACAAGTAGTGTCGCTGCACTAGGAACAAAGTCTGATTTTGCTTTCCATGCTCCATGCCCCATTGCTCCTTCAACTCCTACGCGTTGCACTGCATTGCAATATTGTGTATCGCAGTATCAGATGTAGTCATGTCCGAGTGTCACATGCACTGCCTTTTCACTTAAAATCAACCCCACATTACAGCTTTCATCTTCAAAATCCTAGTTCAGTGCAAATACTGGGCATATTTTCTTGTTCTCCTTTTTCATCAAGAAATTAGATCTGATTAACGCAGCTGATGAAAACACTGGTGGGTTTTAGGTAATGTCAGTAGACAGTAGCTGAAATGATAACGACACCTTTGATGTATCTCTTTGTCTCTGGCAATGAGGCTAATCTCTCTTCTTTTATATCTGTTTTTATTAGCCTTCCAGCGTCAGCCAGGCTTAAAAAAATGACTTTCTGCTCCTTCTAAAGTGGCTCAGAGGAATTAATCTTAACCAGAGTGCGACTGTGCTGTGACTTAAAACCTCCCTTCTTATCGCATTTGGAGTTGCATTTGGAAAGAAAATGCATTTACAACTTAACCAAATGTGTTATGTCCTAGTAAGTCTTTTTACACATTGCAGGGATATATTAGATGGGGACATTGGTGTTACAAGTCCACAGATAGCAGAGAGAAGCTTTGAGAAGCCTCACAATAGCTGATATCATCCAGTGCAGAAGGGGCAATATCCAGACCCTATCTGATACGGAAATATGGCATCTGCCTAAAAGCCTGCTCAGGAAAAGGGTATTTGATGGTGCTAGGCAAACAGCGTACCCAAGAAAAGAATGGAGAGGAGGGTAAAGGGAAAACCTAGAAAAAGTCTGCTAGCATTTAATTTAAAAATAGTTACTGAGAGGTTGCTAACTTTTAGCATGACCAATTATAACAGCAATTGTAATAATTGTATTATTCTTGCTGATTCTGAGTGTATTTTTTTGTGTCTTTGGACCTAAAGTGAACTGCCTGTGAAGCCATAGTCCATTTTCAGGTGGATTTTTAGGCTCCATAAACTTGATAATTGCAGCACACAAACCATTTTCCCAAAGACAAACAATGTAATGTCCTCTGGGGAAAACAAGAGGTCTCCAAGTTTAGAAAACAGGCTGGAGGGTTCATTAGTGAAGCGCAATTTCATGGCAGGAAGTCGGCTCGAATCCCGTCTATGTATCCCAGACATTTTACAGTCTGGATGCAGAAGGCTCAGATAGAGTATGTTGGGGTTTTTTAACAGCCGTATTTTGGGCCCATAAAATAACCAACTACAACACTTAATTTTCACCCACACACCCAAATTGCTGGTTGGTATCACAATTTCAGTCCCTTGACACCCCTTACACAAACATACATGATCACCACCAAAAAAAGCCAAACCAGGAGGCTCATCTTTGGGGATTGCAATGGAAGTTTGAAAAAAAAAAAAAATCTACATATACACACATACACCATGCACACAAAAAGAACGAGCAGCAGATGACTGATTATACCTTCCCACAAGGCATGGAAGGAAACAATTTGCAGATTGTGTTGCCTTGTGTCTCCCCATCGCCTCCCCAGTCCTATCCCTTTCTTTTTTGTTCTGCTGCTCATCATTATCCTAATACCATCACTTTAGCATTCACTTTATTCTTTCCTCAGAGGGTCCCCATGCTTGGGCAGGACCTGCAGCACATAGGTTGTTTGGCATTGCACAAAAATGCAGTCAGATGGCTGGGGCTGGCTTGTCTTCTCAGCTTAGCAAGCATGTTGCCCTACCAAGGTGCTGTGGCACCCAGTAAGGAGTAGACAGTGATTCTCTCTAGCCACCCAAAAATGAATACTGCAGTGGTGGTCAGGAGGCATGACTTAAGCTTGCTGGTCATCCTGCTCAGCCAGATGCCAAAAGGCATTAGTAGACCTGCCGTAGACGTGGAGAGTGCCATAATTTTAAGGAGAAATCTATTAGTTAATGGTATCTAACTCTGCTTACTTAAACTGGATTGCAATTAAAACTGGGGGAATTTTGGATTGCCTAGTGACAAAATCTTCCTGACATGAGAAGCTTGGCCGATGCTCAGGAGCAAGATGCTGGCTCAGCAAGCTCTAAAGCAAGGGATAAGAGTAGTGGACTTGCAACATGCAAAATGTATACATGAGGCCTGTATTTGCACAATTAATTATTTTGGTGTTACAAGTATAAAGAGTTCAAAGAATTCTAAAGCACAAGGAAAACTGGTTGTAAAACACTGTTTTACAGATGACCAAGACATCCCATCAACTATGTGTGATTTGTCCCATCTAAATCATGCAGCCTTAATGCATTTTGAAGATTAACACATTGCATCTCTTCTTTTCCTGAGACATTTTCCAGGAACACTTCTCCTTAAATTGCTCCCATTGCATCGTTTCATGGAAGGAGGAAGAGTGCTTTCTTCTGGCCTTCCTGGATGGAGAACTTGTGAGAAAAAGCTGTAATCCTCTTGACTTTTGGTTGCCAGAGATGTTTTACCCTGATGAGGGGCTGAGATGATCCTTCCAGAGAGTGTTCACACATGTTTGCTCCTGGCACCTGCCACTCCACAATTCCACTGCAGCACCCAGCTTTGCCTGACACATTAGGTCTTTGCAAGACTTGGGCCTATGTTCTTCACTTGAGCTGTTGCTTTGCTTGTTTAATCTTAATCCATGCGTTCTGCAAGATTAAGACAACATCGTTGCCTAGAGTCTAACTAAAAATATTTATGTTATATATACTACTGTGGCTAGTGAAGCAGGAATGGGAGTTTTATGGCTCCCTCAGCTCTTCAGTCTACTTCACTACTTTTGTAGAAGAAACAGTTTGGCTGGCAAAAGCAGCTGCTTTAGGACATTTGTGAAGTACCACCACAAATCAAGATGCCTCGTGAGACTGGCTCTAGAGATGAATTTCACTGATCTTATATTAAAAAACCTTTTAGTGATGCTTGTGCAATTCAGACTAATTCTGATGAAGCCTAATGTAGTGTGTCAAAAATAAAATACCTGCATGATCTGGACCACAACATTTCTTTGCAGGTAGTTCTAGTTTTAGCAAAAGGCTTAAGGCCAAGCTTCATTCAAAGAGAATACACCGTGCAACATATATGTATCTTGAATTATGACCACTTTGTGTAGTATCACATATCTCTAACTTGATGAAAGCATGGACATTCAAGATGTAAATTCATTATTCTAGATTACTGCGGGGAGACACATCATCGACTCACATCAAGATTCTGCCATTTATTTATTACTTAAAGCATCTACAGTCTTATGCATTTCCCTTTGGGATCTGATATCCATGGCCAACAGATAAAAGAGTTGAATTTTTGTTGTCTGGCACACAGAGCTCATATATATATATATATATTTATATGTGTGTGTGTGTGTTTGTGTGATATATAGCAGATTTTGGCCTTAAATACATAACAATAGCAACAACTCTCTTGAGCTAACTGTTTGCACCATTGTGGAAAATAGAGAATGTCTGCCATTTATCACTCAGCTTGAACCGATTCTTCTACATTTTAGAGTCTCAACTTGGCACACGAGCTTTCTCTGGCTTTAATTTTCATATATTTTATTTTATTTATGATGAAAGCAACACAAAATGAGGTGCACTGAGCTCAGCCATCACATCACCTCTAGAATAGGTTTCCAGATAGCTCATTTTCATTTTCTGCAAATGGAGTTGCAATGGTTAGCCTTATTGTGTGGTTTACATGTTTGCAGGAGAATATCAAAGCAAATTTCGGTACTCAGTGGCTTCATGGAAATCCAGTGACAAGCCCTCTGGAGGACAGCAAATATGGGAGACTGTGAGGCAGCAGAGCACAACTGGCAGCCTCAGTTTAGTGATTCATCTCAACAATTGCCATGGAAAATGAAAATATTTAGTCTGGCCATAATAGATGCCTTCCCGGCATTTGATGTTCTGTTCTAAAGCAATATCCATTCAGACAATGGAGAGAAATCTCAACCACAATGGAGAAGTGCTGAAATTCTGGATAGGGTCAGGACATTGTCATGGACTACGAAAAGCTTTGGAGTTGTGCTGCAGTTGTGCTAAGGAAGGCCAATAACTTTGGGAGGTGCTAATATCCATCAGAGTTGCTTCATCATCGTCGTCATTTTCAGCTATATCCCCAAGTTACCATACTTACAAAAGTAAGATCAGCTATCAAAATGCATATTTGGATCAGCCTCATGGAAAATATTTCAGTCTGAATGTTCTGGTGTCCAAAAAATGGTAGATACAAACTCCTCACAAATTCAGAGTGACAAATCATGAAGTGTAGGCTGCTATATTTCCCAATTCTTAACACACCTTTTTATGACAGAATCATAGAATTACAGAATGGTTGAGGTTGGAAGGGACTTTTAGAGATCATCTAGTCCAACACCACTGCACCAGCAGAGACATCCAGAGCACAGGGCACCGAGTCATATCCAGGTGGGTTTTGAAGATCCCCAAAGAAGGAGACTCCATAACCTCTCCGAGCAGCCTGCTCCAGTGCTTTGTCATTCTCACAGTACAGCTGTTATTCCTCATATGGAGATGGAACTTCTTGTGTTTTAAATTATACTCATTACCTCTTGTCCTTTCATTGGCCACCACTGAGAAGAGTTTGGCTCCATTCTCTTTACATTTTCTCCTCAGATATTTGTACATGTTGATAAGATCTCTCAATGTTCTCTTCTCCAGGCTAAACAAGCTCAATTCAGTCTCTCCTCATATGAGAGATGTTCCATTCCCTTATTCATCTTAGTCGTTCTCCGCTGGACCCTCTCTAGAAGCTCCACATCTCCCTTATACTGGGGAGCCCAGAACTGCACACAATAGTCCAGGTGCAGCCCCACCAGAGCTGAGTAGAGGAGCAAATGGGGATGGTTTGGGTTGCTGGCTCAATACAGCTGTCCATATATTGTGTCCAGTGCATGACATTAGCAGGTGTGAATTTCCTGAGATTCCTATACCTACTTCCTGCAAGTCTTGCTGATATTTGGGAGCATGAGCAAGCCTGGATAAAACCCCCTCACCCAGCAATATTGACCCATGTCCAGCTAGTGCCAAAAATTGCAGATGCATCTTAAGTATTGGTGAGAAGAGCAGCATCAATTCTGATGGAAGTGGGAAAAGTCAGGATTCAACTAGCTAAAGCAAAGGGCACCTTTCTCCTTGCTGTGAGCAGAGGACTCTATTCCCTTTCATTGCCAATATGTACCACAGAGAGCAGCCTTATCTAGTCCTTTTTGGCCATAAAGCTCCATCTGACAATACATTTAATAAATAACTTTGGAGCAGAGCAGGGGTCGAACTTGCTCTTCTGCCCACTTTCTCCTCCTTTCTTCCTCATTCTTGCTCCACATCCCTGTGCCGTTGTACCCAAAACTGGGCAATGAGGAGCCTGTATTTTGAACTTTTACCAGTCTGTAGGCTGTGCTGCTTGAGAACTTTCAAGACAAAAAACACTAAAGGGGAGGAAAAAAACCCTTTTTATAGCCTACTGTCTCACTGAAAGTGATTTATGAAATGAAGCTTCCTGCCCACCCAGTGCACAGAACAAATACAGACATTGCTTTGAAATAACTACAGTACTATGCTATTTTCAGCAATATTTAGCTCCAGCTTCGCCAAGAAAGCCCACTAAGCATAGCAGACAGACATAAAAAGAAACACTCTTTCTGCATTTTTGTGTGTGCACGTATCTATTTTAGGTTTTACTCCACTTTTCTGCCGTCGCAGAGCTGACTCCATCAATGCCACAAGAGTCTCAGATCGAACAAATGCTTAAACTCGTGTCTCATTTGGGACAATGGCTCACGAGCTCATGTGCTTGGATGGAGACACTCTCAATTCTAGTAGTGAAAGGACCCGTTGAACTTCAATGGCAGTGGGAAATTCTGCGGTCTTGCAGAGCGGGAGCACATTTATTGCATGGATATTTAGGAAGCGCTCTGTGATTATGAGGTTTTATATTAACAGAAGATTGTTTACCTGCCAGAGGGAATGGCAGCACAGCTAAGAAGGCACTTCTCTCCAGCAAGGTCTCTGCAATCTTTGGCTTTATTTCCTTTACCTACCCCTTTCTCTTGTATCTGCAAATTGCCAGTCCTGTTGCTTCTTTTCACAACAACATACATACAGGCATATAATATTAAAGCAGTCATTACAAATAATTTGCAGGCTGTATGAAATCCTCTGCTCCTGTTGCCAGCAGTGGATGCCTAGGGGAGCATTTAAAAGCAGGCCAAGATACTTTCCTCAAATACTATCCCTTTTCCCCATGATACGGAGGTTGGAGGACTTCTTAAACCCATTTTGGCAGCAGGTAAGATTTTCCTAAGTGCAGTAGTCTTGTATCTCTGAAGGCATGCAAAGTCCAAGCACCCATGTTGTCCCACAGAGGGGCATTTCACAGCATAACATCTCCTTGTTTTGGACCTCATGACTATTGGTTTGGTGCAACATCCTTCGGCTCTTAAGACAGGAGACAGCAACTTACCGCTCCCCTCTCCTCCTCTCCATGCTGCCCAGGTTGTCACAGAGCTCAGTCATATTATTTCTTGTCTCTGGTACTTCTTTTCATTAGCAAAGGTCCTTCTTCCTACAGGAAACTGTCTCACTTGGATGATTCTATTGGCACCAGGGAAGATGTTTCCAGGAGCAAGTCCCTGCAAGGCCACCGTGTCACCCAAGACCAGGAGAGTAGTGCTTTGTTTTGACATGGTGTCTGGTGGGCATTCCCAGCTGGCAATGGATATTTGGATACTTAGCATGTAACTCAGTGGTTTTTGTAACTCTAGGTTAAGGTCTGACCACTTGGGTTTCTCTTTGGGACTTGTGGGATCCTGAAGCATCTTGATTTCAATCTGTTCCATCATTACAGTGCCCTCTCACACCAAACCACAAAATATCTAGCAAGCTTACTAGTTTATTGCAGAGGACTTTCCATATCTTTCCCCCTTTGTTTTGCTCCATTTTCTAGCTTTGCTGATTTAAGTCACTTTTGTTATCGTGAACAAGCTCTGGGATCTGTCTCGTTGATGAAAGAGACATCAGTGGCCCAAAACTCTCTAGAAATCTCTCCACATTCAAAACACTGTAGGAAAGGTCTCTCTTCTTGGTGTTCCCACGCTGTTAACACGTGGTTTTCTTATTGTGGTTTACTTTATAGATCAAAACCATGTGTGGCAGTAGGAAATGCTATGGAAGGTCCGTTTCTCATGACAGTTTATCAAACGAGATCCTTTGGTGCATACATTAAAAATACATCAAACAAAATCAGGGTTTTATTTCACTATCTATCTCGCTTGAAGGAACTAGTAGGTGCTTGGACCTTGAGGTTGTGCGGTCGTGTATGAAGATCACCTCCCAAATACAAGCAGCTAGCCAAAGGAGTCTTTTAAAACAAAAACGAACATTTTTTTTTCTTTTTTTTTAGTCAAAATGATGCATTACTCTTCTCAGATGTATGGTAGTCCAATTTAAAAAACATACTAAGGCTCTGCCAGCTAGAAAAAAATGAATAGTAGTATTTAGCTCATGGCAAAAACACTCTTTATTCTTTCATGGGTGATGAAGGTAATTGCTTTTGATGTGCTTTCACTTCAGTTAAAGCCCATTTGGGATATTTGTGTCTTGCAGGCCTAAGACCCAGAATAATTTGTACCTTTTTACTTGATAAAATTTTAAAAAATATCAAAAACAGTAGGTAGGGGCCTGCTCTGCCGAAGAGCCTAGATTTAATGGGATGCTTGGTCTGCAGCCCTGTAATTAGAAAAAAAATCACTCTTAATCAAAGGCTAAAATATGGATTTGCAGACTTTCTGCTGCAGTGTTTTTTCTGACAACGCAGCCCACTGCTTCTTTCATAGAGCTGTTTTCCTTTCTTCTCCTCATTCAGGAGAGACTTCTCTGTCATGCATTAGTAACTCTGAAAACATGTTTACTTAAGTACTAAACCACATTAGCTCAGCATTATTGCATGCTTCCAAACACCCATAAATTACAATATACTGTGGAGTAGGAACTTTGATCAGCAAAAGCAGTGCTGAATTAACTCGGAAGGGGGCAGCGGGCAAGAGGAACTCAGTGTTCCTCATCTCCTTCCTCCCTTGGCCCTGACTGATGCAAAGGCTCCCACTTTGTTCCTGTTGAAACTGGGAAAATCTTTGCCTCCCACCTCACTGTCCATTCATCTAATCCTGAGCATGTCCTGAGTTTGTCTATGAGGATATCATGGCAGACAATGTTTAAAGCACTGCTGAAGCCAGGGTAGACAGCATCCATTCATCCCCTCATCCACCCAGCCAGTCATTCCATCTTCAGAAGCTCTAAGATTGGTTAAGCAATTTTTGCTACTGATGTATTTGAAGAAGTCCTTATCCTTGACATCTCTTGCCAGATTTGTCAAATGTGCCTTAGCTTTCCTTATCATATCCCTGCATTCCCTGACAGCATTCCTATATTCCTCCCAAGAGGCCTGCCCTCTTTTCCCCTCTCTTCTGTCTACTTCCTTCTTCTCTTTGAGTTTTGCTAGGAGCATCTTGCTTATCCACAGAGGTCTCCTGCCCTCTGACTCGTAGGCATGGACCAATCTTGAGCATGGAAGAAGTGTTATCTGAGTAGTAACCACCTTTCGGGGACTCTTCCTTTCTTCTAGGGCTCTAGCTTATGGGATTCCTCAAAGAAGGTCTCTGAAGAGGCAAAATATGCCCTCCTAATGTCCAAGGTTGCAACCCTGCTTTTTGCCTTCTCCTTGCTGGATCCTAAACTCCACCAATTTATGGTTATTACAGTCAAGGCTATCCACAACCTTCACATCTCCAATGAGTCCTTCTTTCTTTGTTAGTGGTAGGTCCAGAAACACACCTCTCCTTGTTGGTACCCCCACCATCCATGTAAAAAAGTTATCATCAGTGCTCTGCAGGAATCCAGGACTGTTTGTGCATGGCTATATTGTCTTTTCAGCAGATACTATGATGTTTGAAGTGTCCCATGAAAACCAAGGCCTGTGATCACGAGGCTGCTTCCACTTGTCTGTAGAAGGCCTTACTAACTGCCTCTTCCTGATCAAATGTCATCTCATCTTGAGCTATGTTACACTGATTTTTCTGTTACTGTAACTACTGTTTGCTGGTCTACAATTTTCCCTTGGTGTTGTTAGCACCCACATGGAAGAGTGGCAATGGGTCTATCAAGGACTTGATAGGCCTTGACAGTCTGTCATTACATCCCTTACTCAAGGTCCTGTCAGGCAGCAAACCTCTCTGGACAAGGGATCAGTTTGGCAGATCTGTGCCTCCATACTGTGCAGCAGGTAGTCACCAACAAACACACAACACTTAGCCGGTTGTTAATATCCACCCATCTCAGCTAAACTGCACTTGTGGAACAAAATAGGAGGGTGGAAATCAGTGTGTTCGTGGTCAGGCATGCCTCAAGCAGAGCTGGAGCTCAAGCAGGAACCAAGTTCTGCAGCCACAACTTTAGAAGTAGCTCGTAGGGGAAGGACATTCAGCCCTGGTGGAGACCTTCTCGTGGCTGGTGTTGTCTAGAAGCTGCTAGCAAGGCCATTTGAGGAAAGGGGGTCATTATTATTTTCAATAACACTGGAAGCTGTTTTTGCATGTCTTCTCATTTGAAGTCATTTCTGTGTCGCACCTGATGGAGATGCCCTAGCCACTACACTCACTCTGTTGCCTCTTCCCCTGTGCCTGAGGAGGGCAGTAGACCATGGCCAGTAGACCATGGCCAATAAAGCACTACACAGACCACCTAACTTTCCTGCTGCTGTTAAGATAGACTTTATACCACCACAGCTTGGTAAAATAACTATGGTTTCACTGCAGTCCTGCAGCAGAAGCCATGTGTCTAAATGTTCTGCTCTCACAATGTTGATTGTTGTGGTAGACAGGACCCCAAAGATCCCCATACATCCCATGACAATGCAGGTCCTCATTGATGTGATGTCACGGAGGTCCTCTGTGATGTTTCTAAAGTAATCACAATGCCTCAGAAAAGATCCTGCAGACAGAGCCAGATCTTGATCTAGAATGTAAAGGTATGGGTTACAGCTCTATACCAAGGATTAGTCTTGAGTGCAGAGAAAGCTTGAGTGTTGGCATGCTCATGTATCTCAGGCTTCATGTTAAACAAATTCACTCTCTCATTTCTCTAAACAACTGTTTTTGTCTGTAAATTGCATACGATATCCAAATCTGAATGAAAAAGGATATATTGTCATGCATTTCAGCAAAACTCTTTCTTTCTTATCCAGCTTTTTATTTAGCTTGTTGTGCATAAAGCATTAATAACTTCATAAAGGACCCTCATCAGTTTAGAGATCAATGAATATGCAGAGAAACCCGTGTTTTTTGTCAAACTGGGAATAGCTTTCCAGGAAACAATCTGGTCAGTCCATTACAGCGAGGCTCCGTGACTTCGGAGAGGATCGAATGATTGGCAGTGAGCCCTACAGCAGGTTTTAATTCTCCTTGAGGCTTTCCAAGTGCCAGAATTATCTCACAGGACTTTCCTGTCCCTGTCCTGCTGCTGGAGCCCCTATTTATTGATTGTGTCCCATAGATTAAGAGAACTTTTTTTTTTTCTCTTTAGCAAACAAAAGTCATTCTTGGTCAGTGACACATGCGAGCATTTCTGCAGAGTGTCTGTCTTTCGACACCTCTCTTCTGCCTTCAGTAGCAGAAAGGCATTTGAATTACGTTATCCCTGCACGCAGGAGATCCTAGAAGGAGGAAATAACGCTATGGGTGAGAAATTCCACTTTGATAACCTTTCATGAGTTGACCCTTTCAGCTCAGACTTCTCTTAAAATCGAGGGTACACTGGTCATTTAGTCTCTCTGGGTAGGTTTTCTGCCAGTTGTCTGGTGTAAAGCAAAGAGAAGCACTAATGAGACTGACAGGAACTTTGAGCATGTTCAACGTAGCTTTTTCATCTTGCGTGTCCTTTTAGCAACGTAGAAAATGCTACTAAAGAAAAATGGTGAAAGCTGAAGCAAAAACAGAAATGTTTTGCCATGATACCCAGTTCAGACCAAGCTCTCCTCCTGGATGGTTAGTGAAAAATAAGCACTTCAGGTGAAGCCAGCATTACCAGAAACAAAAGTTTACCTCTAGTCCTGGCTTCAAAATGCTTACTTCAGTCTCCTCCTACCTATCTCTACCCAACACAGTTCAAAGTCCTGGAAGTTTTGGCTGCAGCCCTGGAACAGACACAAGATCTGAAGCCTCCTTTGACATAGCTTGGTAGTGAACTCCTGCAGCACGCATTAAGGAAGCCAAGAGTGGACGAGGGAATACTCAAGGCCAGGAGACACCTTGGCATGAGCCCTCTGTCTTAGTCTCTAGCCACTCTCATATTTCAATAGGGTGTCATTCAAGGATAGGAGGAAATAGCTGCACATCGCCAATTATTTTGTCAATACAGCCCTGATTATATGTACTTTGAAGGTCCCTTGCAGGCTCTGAGTAGTACCTGGGAACTCTCATCCATACATTACTCAGCCTTTTGGGCTTTATTTTAACCATCTTTTAGAGCAGATCTGCTTCTTAGGACATCCAGGTGCTCCATGCACACATTCTCATAAAATTCCAATTTTGTCATTACTACTTGAAGCAAAACTGAAGTGTGCATCACCATGCAAAATAACCTGCAGATCTTTGGGGAATTTCTGTATTCAGTAGTCCTATGAATCTCCGGATGTCATTTATCAAAAACAGATGTCCTTTATATCACTATGTCTTGTATCAATGTCTATTTAAAGTTAAATGGAGAGCAACTGAAGCCAAAGAGGCATGCTTTGATTTAAATAAATCAAAGCATATCACAGTCAGGGCAATTAATAATCCAAGACGGAGGAAAACGTGAAGAGGAGGAGAAATCCATTCGAATGGGATTGTTTTTGTTTCTTGCTGCTTTTCTAGTACTTATTGGAAGCAGTAAATGTGTGACTAGATCAACTAGCACAAAAATGCCTTGGTTTTTAAAACCTCGATCTTAGTATCATGTATCAGACAGAGACATTAAGGAATCATTCAAACGGTCCTGAAACAAGAAAAACACTCTTATTTTCTTACTTTAATTTTATTGAAGTCAGTAGTCATTTGTCTGCTTTGGGCTGCAGTCCGTTTCCCTCCTGTCTTCTCCAGCCTCCCTACCTGTGATTTTATCAGCTGTGGTATAGTAATGGATCTACCTCAGCTTATTGGCCCAAGAGGCATTTCTAGTCATCCAGTCTGGGGAAATGATGACAAAATATCCTGGTCAGGGTCCCTCAACTCCAATTTAGATATAGGTAAGACATGGGAAAGTGGGGAGGCACTGAGCACTAAGTTCCTTGTGTTTTCTCCATCGTGTTCATCATTTCCCTTTCTTCCCTTGGTCTACTTGCTCTAACCCCTGGAAGAAAGAAGGACATTTTTGGGTGTTTTGCGTGTTTTCCAAGCAGGAACATCGAGAAGCTAGTATGGAATAATTTGTGAAAGAAACACAAGAAAAAATACCTTAAATAAATAGAAAATAAAATAATAATTAAAGAAAGCATATAATAACCAGGACCTTTTTTACCACCCAAAATGTTTTCTTGAGTCCATCCAAACTATTTATGGCAAATGAAAAGCCAGAGGAACAGGAGGTTTTTTTTTTTTTTGTTATGTTTCCCTTTTTCTTCTACTTCCTGCTGGTGCAAAATTGGTTTTTAATTAAAGCTAAGCAATTGCAAAAGCCATTATCAGGCTAGTACCTGTTGAGACTGGTTGCACAGGGCACGCTTCAGATGCATACAGACAAAATCCCAAAGAAGTCCACGGTCCCACTTCAGTGGTGGTCTATGGAGAAAGTCCATTGCACACCTATGTGGATCCACCTCAACGGATGGTTGTGGAGTCTTCCTCCACAACCTCAATCTCCTGGATGGATCCCAGGTCCAATCCTGATACCTTCTAGGTCTGGAAATGACTGATAATTTCTGAATTCATAACCAGTCATATGCGACATTTGCCTTGGTTGAAGGTTGTTGCTGAAGGTGACTGTTTCAGTCGAACTGATCAGTTGTAAGTTTTAGGGTCACTCTAGTTGCCTTCAGGGCTTGTGATGTAAACTTTCCAAACAGAAGAAATACTTGAAGGAAAAAAAAAAAAAGAAAAAGCATGCAGCTTCATGAATTCAGCTCAACCTGCCTGAACTCTGCTTGATGTTTTCTACTTTGCTTTTTACTATATAGGCACATTGAAAAGAAAGATAGTCCTCTGAAGGCTTTGCATGCATGTTTGTTTTCTCCACTTATTTTTAATTTGCAAGCTGCACCTCTCAGATTCATTAATTTATTGTCATTTAATTGGGTTGGATTATTTTGGGGGTGAAGCATTGACAGCACAGTGAATGTACCCCATTGCTACCACCCACTTGGTCATTTCTTTAGCTGTAACAAAAATAATGTCAGATTTGTGTTTCACTTTAAAAAAATGATGAAAAACAAGAGATTAAAAGAAAAAAAATGAGAAAAACAACCCCTAGAGAATGGATGAAGTGCAAAACATGCAGAGAGATAGTTTGGAAAGTGTGGAGGGAAACTATATATATATGTCAATAAATATAGCACCTATTTGTGCGGCTGGGCGCTTGGAGAGGTGTTCTGCTCTCCCCGAGGACAGCAAAAATATGCTTGTTTTTTTTTCTTTTTGCAGCCTGAGGGCCTTGGACATAAACAATATGATTTGCAACGGAGGGGAAATAAGCTTTTTGACCCTAAATTAGCAAGCAAACCCTGTGAACCTAAATCGCCAGTTGGCTGAATTCATAAAACCTCAAGTGCCGCAGCGCTTGCCCACCTTGGGTTTGGGCTCTAACAAGCCGTCAGAGAGCTGGGCAGGCGATGAGGAGTATAGATGTTTTTTACAGGGTAGGGAAAAGAGAAGGTGGCTAAAGCCTGCCTGCATCCCAATCTAGGGCCGTCAGGGTTTGCCCTGAGTGGTGCAGGCTTTGCATTGGGTCCCATATGCTCTAGGTGACCCATCTAGATCAAAGGGGTTGGACTAGATGTTCTATAGAGGTTCCTTCCCACCTCAACCATCCTGTGATGTTGCAAAATTTTGTGGATCTAGTTGCAGCACTCACTGGGGCTGACTCAGGGTGCAGTGTGGGGCCTGTGGGGAATCCCACCAGTTTCTCAACTGTTGAGAGTTGGGAAAAAGCAAAGCATGAAGGGCTGCAGGTTTGTTTCTTTCCCCCTTAAGCTTTTCTATCAAGGGTGTGCAAACAAGTATATCCTAAATGCAATGTAGAAAATCCATATATGAACTCATGTGCATATGTTAGGACAGTTACTAGCACCTACTCACAAGAGTTGGATCAAGGATGGTGGTAGCCATGCTCTTCACCCCGGTGAGAAGTGTGCAAGGTGCTACAGGAGACATGATTTGCTCCACATTAGGAAGACCAAAATGGGCTCACTTTACACAAATTACTTGCAAACTTCCTCCAAGGAGCCGGAGTGGGAAAAAAATCTGAAAATCTCTATAGCAAGGTGCCAAAAAAAGAATGGAGATCCAGGCGTGGGAAGCAAAGATCTTACAACTCCGGAGAGAATGAGGCTGAAAATGCCATTGCCTTGCAACCAACTCTCCCTTTCCTTCAACTGATGGGCTTCATTTGCAAAAATCAAGATGTCCTCCAAAGATCTCTTAGAAGATCCCAGCAACTTTCTCATGATGCACGTGAATCTGCAGTATCAACCCTTATGTCTGGCCACTGGGCTGAGCCTTGTCCCATCATGGATCAGAGATGCTGGGCTGAGGGGAACTTGCCAGGGTCATCTTCCAACCTGCAACCAGGAGATCCGGAAGTTGTGACTGTTTGGGCAAGCTTATAATCTCAGGGAACCTGCATGACTTTAGCGACCCGCTTGGAAGCAAGGGGAAAGAGCTCATGTTTGCAACGAGTCAGTTCACAGCAAGATTTATGTTGAGAAGATCTGGCTGCTTAATACGGACTTCCTCTCAGTGTAACCTATTTTTCACTTGCCGCCGTTCTCCTCACTCCCTTTGTAGCTCGGCTGGGGGGGGGAGTTCGCCGTCTCCTGCAGAGTTTTGCCAGCAGAGATGCAAGAGCAGTTCCAGCTGTTGCTGCTGTGCATCAGATTAGCTTCCCGCCTCTCTGGATCTAGATCTGAAAAGAAAAAAATTAAAAAAAAAAACAACTTTACCTTTCCGGATGTTTTCACAGCTTCCCCGTACCTCTGCTGCTGTTATTCTGCAATTGCCTGACACAATTTTACTCCAAAGTGGAGGAAGTGCAAATCTCTATAGAAATCTGCTGGTAAGATAGGGAGGGCACTCCAGCTTGGGATGCATGTCCCAGAGTAACTTGCTCTCTTGGGGTCTGGCCTCTTGCAGTTGAATTTATTGCATCTACCTCCCACATTAAAAAATATATAGTGTATATAGTGCATGTGTGTGTGTGTGTGTGTGTATATATATATTTTCTTTTTAACCAAACTGCAGAAACCACTTGGATTGAGGAGCTACTTTCTGATTTTGGCCCTATGGAAAGTTCAGAGAAGCTGTAGCTTGGGGAGCATGGCACTCAGGGATGCAGGAGAAGGAAGTCCCAGGTCCTGCTCCAAAGCCTCCTTAGATGTTTGACACCAAAGCCCCTTTGGATAAAATCCAGGCACCTTGGCCACTTAGCTCTGTCACTCTTGATGCTCTTTCGACAGAGCATTAGACGTCTGCGGAGCTTTAAGATCAAAACGGAGGTGTCCGCAGATGTTAGGCCTCCTGAGATAAGGCAGGAGGCTGGGGATTTTCAAGATCACCCAGTTGGCTTTAAGAGCATAAATTTTGCCCAAGTGCTGCTTTCTATTTCGATTTCTTTTTTTACATTTTTATTGCCAATTCTGCCCTCTTTTGGGTTGATCACATCAGCGGATGCCTCATCCCTGCACCTTTGCCCGCAGCATACTGAGACGCGTTAGAGGAGAGCCCCAAGCTTGACGGAGCAGAGCAAGGATGTGGAAATCTCGTTTCCTTTGCTCATGGCACTAAGATGTTTGCAGACGCGCCTCAGCTGAGCACAAGGTGACTGCGGTGCCGGCTTGTGCGTCCTCGGGGCAGGGGCGGGTTGGATGCAAGCCAGAGCGTTGCTCCTTCCCCTGCAAACAGCCAGCGGCACCACCCACCGAGAGGCAGCTATTTTAAACCTCCTTCTTTATAAATAGCCCCTTTGGCTGCTGCTGTGTCTCTGGCCTGACCCTTGTAGCCACACGTGCTGTTATCTTCTGGCTTCGAGGCAATGGTAACACTGGCACTACTCACCGTGGCTCCCCTGCATCTCCTACAATTTTGCAAAGTTAATTTGCACCCCCCCCCTTTTTTTTTCTGCACAGCAGTAACTGCATCATCCCAAACTGAATTGTAAGCCCATTTCATCTGAATTTTCAGCACCCACTTCCCTTGCATGTCCCCTCAGCCTGGCTGCATCTCCTTGACTTCTTCCTTAGCCCCTGTTCCTTTCTTCCTCGCTCCTGTTGCCCACGCTAAATCAGTGCCTGCATTTTCCTGCCTTCTACCCCACTGTGTGTTGTCTTTTTAGAGCTGTTTGCTTGCCTCAAATCCTCATCCTTTGAGACCTTGACGCCCAGTGGTTATTTAGGGGCTTGTCATAAGTGTCTGGGACTATTTAATGAAATAACTTGCTGCTTTTCCTGCTCCACATCCCTTCATGTGTGTTCCTCTGCAAACATAAGAAAATCAATAACAACACAGGGTTAATGCCTCTGTCCCTGAGAGGCTCAGGCAAAACAAATACTTTGGCTATGAAGCATCCCCACTGCAAAATTTAGCAGCTACAGAGAATCTGAAGGAGAAGGATGGAGCCTATCTGCAAAATCAGTCCTGGAAACCATGCGGTAGAATTAGGAGTATTCACTGCTGAGCCACTGCGGAAAAACCAGTTCATGGTGGTCTCCAGCTATGTTTTTGTTCTGGCACATTAAACAGAATGAAGACATATGTCTGAATTTAAGACATCCTCTTGCTTCTCTATACACACGAGCCAGCAGAGAAATGCAAACTATTTCAAAGAGCTGCTTGGAAAAAAGCGGAGACACATCCTTTGTTTTGAGGGCATATATTTTTAATTATCCTGCCTTTTAATATCCCTCTCCATTTGAGGATAATCAGGGAAAATAGATCCTGCTGGGCATTGTCATGCTTAATAAAAGTTAGACTGAACATCTGCAAATTTGGCGACAGTGTGGCGCATACGATGCACCCGTGGCTGAGCTGCATTCTTGGGTAATTATAACACCACATGCAGCTGTAACGGTGTAATTCTCTGTTTACATTAGTTCTAGCACTTACATGAAGCTCCAATGGGTTGGAGGGCTTAAGCGCTTGCACACCAGTAGCATTTTCGTCTTTCATTTTTTTTCTCTAGGGAGAAGGCACAGAAGGATGGGGAAACTGTTCAGCTGCCACCGGGTCTTGCATGTGAAATGTTCAAGCCTTTGCAGGATGGACAGGGCACTGTATGTCTCTGCAAAGCTGGAAGCCACCTAGATGTTCCTCCAAACATCTAGATGCTTACACACATCCTGAAACCCATCCTGGGTTTCTACCAGGTTCCCAACAAGCCCTGCTGGAGCAAGGACTCATTCATTTGTTTTAAAGAACCCTAGGGCAATATATGTTGGTGTTACAAAAGAGGATCCCGCTCTCAAGATCTGCTGGTCCTGAAAGTGAAGGTCTTTAGCAGTCACCACATCCTCAATGTTCTGACATTAGCTGCCCTTCAAGTGCTTGCTGGTCTCCCACATTTATTTGTAATCTCTGAAGGATTATGTGGGCCAAGAGCAACTCTTACCATTGCACAGTGCTTGATATCTGAGTCGTCCTGCCTAGAGAGATTCCAGCGTAGAGCACCGAAGATGGTTAAGGGACTGGAGTATCTGTCTTACGAGGAAAGACTAAGAGAGCTGGGCCTGTTTAGGCTGGGGAAGAGAAGATTGAGAGGAGATCTTTTGAACATGTACAAATACTTGACAGGAGAATGTAAAGAGGATGGGACTAAATTCTTCCTGGTGGTGGTGAGTGGCAGAACAAGAGGTAATGGGTATAAATTAAAACACAGGAAGTTTCCTCTCCGTATGAAGAAGAACTTCTTTCCTGTGAGGGTGCCAGAGCCCTGGAACAGGCTGCCCAGAGAGGCTGTGAAGTCTCTTTGGAGATCTTCAAAATCTGCCTGGATATGACCCTGCGAACATGCTCTAATTGTCTCTGCTGGAGCAGTGGGGTAGTCTAGATGAACTCTAGATGTCCGTTTCTAACCTCAACCATTCTGGGATTCTGTGAAGAGCAAGACTATGTTCATCTCCATGTCAAGGGCTGTTGAAATACAGGCAAGTGGTTTTAATGCCATGATTCCCATGGTACTGAGGGAAAGGGTTACCTACGCCCTGCTGATGTCCTGCCTTCTCCAAATCAGCCCATCCCAACCCTGTAGCAGTGATGGCATGAGATGACTTCTGTGCCATGTCCTTGTGGGCGGGCTGTAGGAATGGTTCTTCCTGCAGGAACGGTTTCTCAATCATCCTTCTCTATTTTAGGGGGGAAAGCCAGGCAACTATGTTCACCTCCTCTCCTGCTGCTC
The DNA here is from genome assembly GCA_032353885.1 of Nothura maculosa. NCBI lineage: Eukaryota > Metazoa > Chordata > Aves > Tinamiformes > Tinamidae > Nothura > Nothura maculosa. The sequence continues at coordinate 851,269 of JAUBOD010000202.1, read as the reverse complement.
AGGGAGGGAAACAGGAAGATCCCAAAACAAGCTGATTGAACAAAAAAAAAATAAAAGAAGTTAGCATTTTCAATTCTACCACCAAATGGCACATTAATTTCAGGGACACAAACTGGAATATGCACATGCTAAGAAAACATCGAAGGCCGGTGAAAAAACACAAGAGGACAAATTAAGCTTTTGCCTTCACTTAGCACCACAGGCCTCACTCACAAAACTGATTTTTTTCAACCTGCACCCCAAAGCTAGAACTGGTTAAATGCTTGCTGAGAAAACGGCAGAGTTGCCAGTCTGGCCATGTTCATCTCATTTGGAGCTGCTGCTGAGTGCTGGCTCACAGCTCAGTTCTCCTGTTTTTGGAGCACCAGAGGATCTTCAGCTCTGCATGCAGCAAGGGACATGAGGCTAGTCTTTCCCCTGCAGCTCTCAGAAAGCAATGCATATAGTGGTGCTCCTTCTGAGGTATTCCCAAGTGGATTCCCCAGTCCAGGAACTGACTTCACCATAAAATCTTGCCCAGACCTTGGAGGTCCCTCTGCAATTGGGAGCCTTGCAGGGCATCCATAGCCGCAAGTATTACCTAAGCTGACCCCAAAAGCGGTACGTCAATCTATGCTGAAAACAAAAAGGCTTGCGTTGTGCATGATCCACAAGTCTGAGCATCTTCGCTGCCTTTGCATACGGGTGTAGGAGGAATCCAGCCATCCCCACACGTTTACAGGGCAGGCGCTCGTCGCTGTGCTGCAACCATGGAGTGATTCGTGGTGAGGCCACGAAAGAGACGCCAGCCAGGCCAGCGCTGTCGAGCGCCCACGGTCTTCTCCCAGCGGTGCTTCAAGCGGTCCGCGGCGCTTTCCCTTCGTACATGTGCTCAGCATCTGCCCGCAGGGCGCTTGAAAGGATACCGCAAGACATAAAACCAGATGCTGCAGTTTTGCTGGAGACTGATAACCGTGGGCTAAACTCTGCCTCACTTTTGGCTGCTGCGCCAGAAAGGAAAAGGATAATAAAGGAAATATCACTGCGGCCGGGAACACAAGCTGGGAATTTCTTCCTCTAAGTGATATGTGGAGAGACGAGAATGACGCTTAAGGTATTAGTCGGGCTGATTTCTTTCTCCTTTGCTTCTCATCTGTTGTATGGATGCTGTATGTTGAGCAAGAGCTCAATGGGCTCTTGCCTTTCTGCTTCCCCATGACCAGCTTTGCAACACCTCACCTTGGCCTGCTCTCACACTCATAGTACGTTGGCATTGTGGTTGTTATTCCAGAAATTATGCTAGCAAGCAAGGAAATGGCAGAAATTTTGTGCTTCCATCAAAATCCCCAGTGCTGGATTTGACCTCAGTGATATTTTCCTCTTGGTCAAATTCGTTGCTCAATGAAAAGGCAACTGTAAACAAAGCAATGGTGGGGACCAGTGTGATCGAGGAATAGGATGCAGTGTAATCACTGCTCTAAAGCACCTTTGCTAAGCAAATGTTGTGGCCTTACACTGTCTTTATGCAATGGCTTTTCACATAAAGCAACTGGGAGCAAGAAGTGTAACCTCTTCTGGTGCTTCCCTTGAGAGGTGTCACTTGGATAGAAATTAAAGCATGTCCTTTGGGAAATGTGATTTGTAATAAGCCGCACTAAAGCTGGAAAAAAATCTCATTATTATTACACTACGTATATAAATATATATTTATATATATTACTTATACATATATTCACATATATGTGTGTGTATGCTGTATTAATCCCAGATGTCTTAGACATCTGAAGAGCCCAGGAAGAGTGTTTTCCCATCTTTGCTTCTCAGCTTCTTTGGTGGGGTTTTTGCCCTCCTCTGAAGCATTGGAGGGTAACAAAAGACTGTTGGCAAGATGTTTGGCCTGATGGGTGCATCCTGCTTGTGGATTTTAAGTGATATGGATATTTAAACAATTTCAGGATATGTGAGATGGGTGTTCCCTGGACCAATATCTTTGCTTGGGATCATAAGGATTGATTCTCCCTTATGCGCCAGCAGAGGAGAGACATTCCTCTGCTCCTGTGCCAGTGAATATGCAGACCTTACTGTTAGCCCACTGTTAGTTCCAAAAGATCTCCTGTACTTTCCAATCTATGTAATCACCATCAAGCTCTACCACAGATTTCTCTTTTGTTGCTGGACTTTTTTTGTCATCATTTGCAGAAAATATGTATTCACAGCCACATGTTACAACTTTGGAGAAAGGGAGAACTTTGATGTTGCCAATAGTAATGGACATTCCTGGACCTTTTTGCAGCACCTCACTAGCAAAACAAAATTTTATTACTTTATATCAGAAATACAGATTTTTTTTGGAAATAATTAATTTCCTCCATGAAACCCAGTTGTGATCATTGCCCAAATCTTCCTAGGGTTTACCCATAGGCTTCTTCCTCACCCTGGCATCTCCTGCCCTGGGCAGAAGGAGCCCTCGGAGAAGCCAATCAGAAGGTGGGTGCCTCACTACATCCTAGGAACTATTCCTTCTATTTGCCATGCTATTCTAGACCTTATTATTTTATATGGATAGCTACACATACACACACTCATTGCATATTAATTTATTACTAAATACATGCAATGAGTTGCGGCATTCCAGAAAAGCAGAGGCTTCTGGCTAATTAAAACCACAATCCGCTGCACACATCATTATCCCAACCATTCTTTGGCTCTGCTTTGCAGAGGCCAAAACAAACAAGACAGTGTCGTGCACATTATTTTCAGCAGTTGACTCTGGCATGGCTCTGCCTTCTCCGGCATTGCATTCTTTGGGGTCTTACGAGAATTGCTCGAATTCTCAGATGTTGTTGAACAATCAAAGAGTAAATACGCCATCACATCCTGATTTTTTTCGGCAACGGCTGTGGTCACGGAGAGCAGCTTCTGTAAAGGGGGCTGCACCCAGCAGGCCTGAAACTAGCGGTTACTGAATGGCCACAAATTAGAGGCAGTGCCAAAAAAATAAAAAGAAAAGGAAAGCGATGTGCGGACCACAAATGGAGCGCGGTCTGCGGAAGCACAAACCCAACTGGGGAGCCGTTTTGCAGGTGTCCAGAACGCAGAATAATGTATTGGATTTGGAGCTACTTCCCAATTGCAACAGACTGGTTGTCCATGTTCCATCGCGTGGGCAGGCACCAAATCCTCCAGCCTTTCAAATCTCTTGAAGGATTTTCAAACTGCAGGGCAGAACTACTGTCCTGTGGTCAAAAGAAATCAAGTCAGCCTGGGCCAACCATATCACACAAGGTTTTAAATTGCTATAGAGGTCCAAATGGGTTATTCCAGAAGAGGTCAGAGGTGCTCCTTTCAAGCCACTTTGGCATGGAAGTGTTTTTGGGAACAGTCCGCAGACAGTGCAGTCTGCAGCACTTATCTGATACCTTCTCCAAGCAGGAAACAAGGGGCAGTTCTGTTAGTCCTTGTATGTATTTGTCCTTAATAAAATCTCATGTGGGTAGGCAGGGGGAGATACAAGTTTCATAATGATTTTTAAAATGTTGTCATTTAATATCTTTTTATTTAAGTATCTGGGATTTTTTTAACATTTAATTCAAAACTTTTATCAAAACTGATCAAGGAGAAAAAACATAAGTGCAAAAGCCACTAATTGAATCTTTCATCCTTAGCATTGAGGATCAACAGTCTCACCTGACTGAGCGAGTAATACTGAGCTCCTCATTTGGTCAAAAGTGAAAAAAAAGGCTAATATATATATGTCTATATACACATATATTTTAGATTTCGTGAAGCTTTCTGCTCTTTCAAGGTTTAGCAATGCTTGCTAAAACCACAAAGACCTGTAGGAATAAGAGAAGTGGGATTTGTAGCAAAGGTAATATAATGACTGGTGGTGTCTGAAGTACTCAAGGTAGGAACATCTGCATAGTCTTGAGTAGCTAATCCAGGCTCTCCACCACACATAAACACAATTTATTCTAATCTCCTCCTGGTAAGATAAAACACATGCAGTAGACAATGAAGAAGGGAGAGGTTGTCAGCCCGGAGACCATCAGCGAGTTCCCATGTGGAAGCCCATCGCTGGTCCCCATGGCCTGAACATGCAGCAGGTGACAACCTTCATCCTCCCATACATTCCTTCCTGCTCCTTGCTTTCAGGAGGGCTGAAATGGAAGTTGTGGCACCTTGCAATGACAATCCACTCCCCTGCAATCACATTAAGATCAGCTAGCAGCTAGCGGCACGGGGCTGAGAAAGCTTGCCGACTAGACCAGCCTTTCATCTCCCAGCTGCCTTCCCCCAGCTCATTGTTTGTGTCTCCCAAAGCCCTGAAGGTTGTTTGTCTTTCTTTGGTGGAAAAGCCACTTTGAAGTTTTCCCCCCTCGTAGGCTTGGTGTCACCTACCGCTGCTGTCAGCAAACCCAGATAAACCTGATGGACTCAAGGTGTCTAGTCTAATTCCTTTATTGACACGTAGCCTTGTCTTCAAACACTTGTGTAAATGAGTAAGTGTGGAGATAGTAATGTGTCATTAATAGCTTGCCAGATAAGTGCCCTTGTTTATGTACTGGCCTTTGCTTCCTAAGGTCCTAACTGTCCCCAAATCTTACAAATTAGCACCTCGCTGAGATCAAAGATCTGGCTTTTCTTTTCATTGCTTACCCACCGGCAGGGCCGGGCAGGTAAGACCCCTCTGCCTGCTCCTATCATCTTCCTGCCTTAGACCTCAAGTGGTTTTGCCCACGGTTCAGCCAAGAAGGGTTGCAAAGGTTTTCTTCTGTAGCATATACATGTGCCATAAGAAGAGCTCTCAATCTCCTTCCTTCCCATTCTGTATTGAGTGAGAAGAAAGGTCCTGCCATTGCTCTTCAGAGCAAACCGCTGCTGTCTCCATACATAGCAATGTCACTTCCAAAAACCTCTAACTCCCAAGTTGGTATCTCTAGCTCAAGAGTGAAAATCTGATAAAGACCGTGACCTAACTACAGCTTCTCCTGCCTCGGGGCTGGCTGCGACATGGAAGGACCAGTCTGGGAGGCCAAATAAATGGTTGGTCTTAATGAGCCTGAGGAAGAAGGAAGATCTTGTAAAGGAAGGCTTGGTGGAAGACACGGTGTTTTTCATTGAAAGACTGCTATGGTTCACACTTTGGCATATTATTGAGCATGATGCATTTGCATTTGAATAGCAGCTATGGATAAATACCACCATCTTTAACATTATGTACGATATTTTTTTCCTTATATGACAAAGTCTGCAGGAAAATGGAGGACTGGCAGTAGCTAGATCACCTATGTTACAGCCCTCAGCTTGTGTTTCAAGTCACATATTGTAGGCAATGTACAGCAGGTTAAGATTCATGTATGCCAGCTGGTGGAAAATGTTAAAATGACCAGTCTTGATAACCTGTCCTCAGAAAATTCAGTATCTTTCCTCAGGCTAGATGCATCAGTCAGAATGTCTCAGCCAGCCTTGAGGCCTATACTGGTTTTTGGTCTAATACTTGTTTTGAAGTACTCCCCCTACAAGTCCCTTCTTCCAATAGGTTCCCTCCCTTTTTGCAGTATCTCTCTGATTAAAGCATTCATTTAGGATGTGGGAGATCCACATTCATATTCTTCCTTGCCTGGAGGGATTTGAACCTCATCTACATCACCAGAAAGTATCCAAAGGGCTGGGCTATTGCAGGGAGAATCTCCAAGCCAGCATTATAGCTCTTGGGGGCTATGAAGAATTAAAACAGAACAAAAACAACAACAAAGAAAGATTTTATCTTAAAAAAAAAGAAGAAAAAACATAAAATTTGTATTCCAGTAGGAATGCTAGGGGAGCATATTCTCGTATCTCAGTCAAAGGGGTAGCTTGGCAATGGCATCTCTCTGCAGTGGACAGGAGATTTTAATTCCTTCCTCAGCATTAGTAGCAGAGCTCCCTAACACTATCCCATCCCCTTGAAGCCAAGAAATGAGAGAAGTGTTAGGTGAGGTTGCTCCAGACACATCAAACATGACCTCCAGTTTACTACATCACCAAAAGCAGGCTGGAAACTCTTAACAGAGGAAGAAACATAGACTATATGTTATATACACTCACATCCACATACAGTTTTCTTGTATCTTGTACAGTTTTCTTGTATCTTGTATCTTTTGCAGTAGCACGGAATGATTTGCACTAAGAAGAATATTAGCATGAAGTGTCAAAGAAGATATTTTTAAAAAAGAGATGATTTTGGAAAAAAAAATAAAAAAAAATACTTAGGAAGGCAGGGGGAAAGACAAGTCATTGTGTTTGTTAACAAAAGATTCCAGAAAGACACATGGATGTGGGAAGTCATAGAATTTCTTACTCGAGAAGATTAGAGCCTTGGAGGAATTCTGAATCCTCCACCTTGCTTTTCTGGCTCTGTTACAGTCTGCTCATGTAACCCATGAAAAGTAATTCAGAAAAAAATATCCAGTGGGATCTTCCTGTGTATATATGTATTAAAATGGTGTAGAACAAGTGCAAATCATGGCAGATGATGTATATTTGCTGATGGCAAATCTTTCCAAACTTATTTTTAAGCAGATGCAGAATGAGACCATCTGCTGTTGCCTGATGGTGAACTATAGTGTTGCAAAGGAAAGAAGTGCCCTATCTCGAAGTGACTGAAACCAAAAGAGAGGGTATTTCTAATGAAGTTCCTTGTTTAGGCTAGCAAATAATTTCTTGCACTCTCAAAGGAGTGGGCAGTGATTTTTCCATGAGAAGTGAAGCTTGGTTTCTGTGTGCCAAGGGCCAAGTTTTATCATCTGTGGTTTGCACTGTGAGCCACTTTCCTTCATTATGGGAGGGTAAGAAACTATGCAGAAAGCAAATGCTCACAGTGTATTTGGCCAACAGTGCCCAGAAAAAAAATGATACTGAGTTTGGTTTGGCTGCAGGGGCTTGTATGTGCCACTGTTTTAATCACAGGGGATACTTTATACATCGCTTTCCCATGCTCCATGAAAGGGTGTTCCAGTAACCTGGGCATGCAAAAGCACCAGCTGCACTGAACACATCAAAAATATATATTAGTAAAGCCCATATTATTTTGACAGTCTTTTTTAAGTCATTCCTTCCAGGATAAATAAGGCCTGAATTTAGTGTGTTGTTGTGTGCATGTACATGTGTATATATCTTCATTTACACAAACATGTGATGCTGTTGGCAAGAGAACACCAATATTTGTGAAAGACAAAGATTAAAGGTTTTTAACTCTTTTCCTTGGGTGAGATTTGTGGCTTGAATTTTTCCCCCCTCGCCCAGCAGATCCGATTATTGGGGTGAGTGGGAAGATGTCCAGATGGTGCCTGTGACTGCTCAGTAGTATCACATCGCTGCAATTCTGGTATGGCAGACTGTTCCTGATGCATTTTCACTGGATTTTTCTAGTTCTATTTTGTTCAAAAGGCTGATTCATGAAAAAGAAATGGCTTCTTGTTAAGCCCAAGGGATCAATGTTTTATGTGTAATTTCATCTGTGTGGCCATGGAGTTTCTCAGCAGAAGGTCCCTCCTATCTGCAGCTAGTGGGAGGTTGACCATGAGCCACAGCTTTCTCTGAGCACCCAGCCATGACCCATTTCAGGAAAAAAAAAAAAAAAAAAAAAAAGTGTTTATCAGATTGCTTTAGCCCAAAGATGAGCTGCTGTGGGTTGAATCTGTGGGAGCACTTGCCCAATTTTAAACTTAGAAGCTAAGGGTGGGATTCAGTCACCTAAACACAGACATTCTGAGTACCATGGTGACTTCCAGCTCTTCTTCCAAAGGGCACAGACTGCCTGGAAGTTCTGCATCCCATCTGCCTGTCCACTCGGGACATTCCAAATGGCACCTGCTGCCTAAGTTCAGGCAAATGAACCCCACTCAAGGGTTCATCTAGATCCTGGATGAACATTTCTGCATGCTTCCTACTGCAAAATCTGAATGTGTCCTGGCGCGATAAGCTTATCAAGATTTTGCATTCGCCTCATCTTTAAAAGTTAGACCCGAGCGGCTAGAGAGAGGGAGAGGAAAAAAAATTCAATCAAGGCCAGATGCGAGATAAACAGGTAGCTCCCTGTGGGACAGAGCTAAGAGAAACACTGTTGATTGAAGTTCTTAGGAAATCATTATGTTAAGAAGTTCATAATGGGCTGCCGAGGCACCTCACAGTGTCTAGCATGCAAGGATGATCCTAGAACAATCCCTTATCTGATCTCAGGCCGTGGTGACCAGCAAGTGGAACACCAGATGGGAGATCTTCCTCCTTCATCTCCTGTCACCCCTTTTGAAGTGTGAGATTAATGAGCATCTCAGGTTGTTGACTTTACGGAGGCTAATGTCGTAGCGTGATACTTCAATCGCGGGAGGATGGCACTCGTGTCTGACAAAAGCTGCTAATAAACAAAGATAAATCGAATGTACTTCTGGATTATTAATGACTTCCCAGAACAGTAATCTCTAGAAACAATAGGGAAATGTTTGCTCAGCAGGTTATAGTTTTACTTAGGTTAATAGCTGTTGAATTAACCGGCAACTTAGCTGGTGCACCAGTGCATCCTTCACGGCAGCATCTTGGATGATTGATCCAGTGGGGCTTGGATCCAGCCGGGCCTGGATCAAATGTTATGTTTTTTAATGGCTAGAGACAGAGAGTTCAGCTATGATCTGTGTCTTCTGTGATACACTGGGAAACACTGGGAGAAAAAAAAACAGAGCTACTCTTTCCCAAGTGGCATTGAAGCTGCTCTCTGAGAAGATGAAGTGCTGTTTATCTGCCAGTGTTTGACTAGTCTTTCTCCTTCATCTTCAAAGCACTTGCCTAATGCTATCCCATTAACGTTTGGCTGAGAAAGGTAAGCAATGGACATTGGCTCCAGGAGAGGACTCTCTGCCTTGAGAACAGGCTACAAGCACTGCCCGCAGACTGTGGAGGGGACCTGGTAGTCCACTGGTGATGGCCCTTTTTCTGGGGTTGAGGAGGCATTGCAGGGAAAAGGAATAGAAGAAAGATTGAACATTGAAGGGGAATAGGTTGACCCAGACAATCTCACTGACTGCAAAGCAGATCTTTCTCTTTCTCCTCTAAATAATTTTTTGTGTCCCTGTAGTGAACATCCGAACTGGCACAAGAGAACAGACCTTATAGAAGCTCCTTGGATCTGGCATGGGGAGCAATCCCTGGATCTGCTGTGGGAGGCCTGGCTGCTTTCAGAGCTGTGGAGCTGCTGCTTGGCCAGGGCCTCTGCCAAAGCAGTTTGCAGAGCCTTGATCCTTGCCAAGCTCCATGGTCTCCTTGAGACTTCTGATTTGCAATCATTCCCTTTGATTTCCATGGCAAAGCTCCCCTTGGCACAAGCTGCCAAAATCTTTCAGCACTACTGGACATGCCAAGGATACAATGCAACTTGCTGCTCAACCAGTGGCTGCCCTGTTCTGCTATCAAAACCTTCTTTTGTTGAAGGTCAGCTTGAGTGTGTTTCCTCTCTGATGTGCTTTCAGCTTGCTAGGAGACCTCCCACCACATACGCTTGGTGCGGGCAATGCTATGTGGCCTTGAGCCAGAGAATCAAAATGCTGGGCAGAGCAGGCCAGCATGTCCAAATGTTTGCGAGATCCTGCCCGTGTTCAAAGCTGAGCAGTCACCGAGCTGCTTGAATGAAACCCAGGGAGCTGCAGCAATGTGCTTTGACGGGGAGTGTTGTGAGGAGAGACATGAACCAATAAAATGGTTTCAGCAGTGCCCTGAGTTGGCCTTGGTGGCCTTCACAGCGATTCTTGTGCGATGGTTTGGCCTCCTCCAAGGAAGGTCCGTGCTAGCAGAGAGGCCACTAGCCAGGACCTCTTGAAGGTAGAGCTGAATGCTAGTAGCCAGCAGGTGTACTAGATCTTCAGAGATTGCCACCTATAACCATGCTGAGGCTACTGAGGACATGACTTCTCCCACCACTGTTTTAACTCACCAACACTGTATAATTAATATAAAAGGTTTTAAAGTCATAAGACCAGTGATATGTGGATGGAGGGCAAGAGTACTCTATTGTCTACACTCCATTGGGTTTCCTTCTCAATTTTATAAGGATTCCCCATCTCCTTATGGTCCCAGGGAAACAAACAGGACATACATCTAGCATCCCGACACTGCATCAACACCTTCACCAGGGCAAATCCACAGCCTATAATTTCCCTCCAACAACATTTCAATATATACCTCTAAATCAGTTTAAATTATGGTGCAATTTATATATTTTTATACATTTTATATTATTATTTTACATTTCATTTTAATTTTCATTTATATATATATTTATTTAATATATATTTATTATTCTATATCATTCTATCTTCTATACTCAGGTTACAAATGCCAGTCACTCATGGTCCCTGCCTGCCTGTCTGCTGCTCCTGGTGAGAGGTCGCCTGACGGGAGTGGGGCAGATTTACAGGCTCACCAGAGCGCACAAAGGCTTTTATGAGGCACGGACTGCTTTATTATTTCATTTCACTTCATTTTTGAAGGTAACCAAATAATGTGATTGCATAGATCTGCCCTCAAGCCAACCTTTGTCCAGCATCTGCCTATCTTCCTTGCAAGAAGGAATATAAACCTGCAAATTTCATAGTAAGGCTCTAGAGCATTGTACAAGTGCATTCGGTTTTAGCAATTCCTAACGTAATCTCTACTCAAAAAAAAAAAAAAAAAAAAAAAGCCCTGGTTGTAACCTTGCTTTCCATCCAAAAGCTTTTGACTCTCAAATTCAATGGCAAATTCTGCTTCCAAGTATCTCATTGCACTGGGACAGTAATGTATAATGATGTTGGATGCAGTTAAAGGAAAAGTTTGCATGAGTCTTCCCCCAGCAAATCAAAATGCTCCAGCAAAACAAAACAGCTTTGAAGGGACCACCTACTATAAACATTATTCGGAAAGGCTCAATTCTTAGCACCAGCCTCCAAACAGCAAATGATAACCAGATGAGGGAGCAAACTGAAATTTCACAGAGCTGTAACTTTAACTTTCTTCATGTGTCGAAGAAATATGCCTTTTAAAAAGAGCAGTGGAGCTGTTTACTATTAGCAGTGCCACTTTATTTATATACACGGAATCCAACGCCATCCCGATTCACTCAAGCACTTACAGTGATTATTCTTGGTCTGCCAAAGTGATGTTTCATTTACCAATAGTATAATAGTTTTGTTTTTGTTGGTGTGTCTGTGTTATGATGATCAGGTTTCATGTGTATATTTCTTTTTCTTACTTTTGAATGAGCCATAATAGAACATTTTCAGCTGCATCCAACAGAAATTATAGCAGCAAATAAATTGCAAACATTACAGTGCAAGTTCAGACTTAAATGCAAGTTGCACAGGCTGGGAAGGGAAGTACAGACAAACACTGGATGCCCTTTCTCTCTTCTCCATATAGATGTTATCTTCTCAAGGGTCCCTCACTGTCGCCGTGGAGGTCCCACCAGCATGATTTGGACCTCTGCTGAGCATCAGCTGATGCCACCTCTCAGCCTGGAGGTCTCCAAAAGAAAATGTTCCATTATGATTAGTTATAAAGCACAGCAGAGAAAAAAAGGGGCGGAGGTCGGAACGGGCGCTTCCTAAAAATAAGGTCTGGGAGAGCAATGAATTCATTGTCGGAAGGGTATCAGGCAAAGCCTGGAGGGCTTCAGATATGAGTGAAGGAAAGGTGGAGAGAGTAGATGGTCCCTAAGAAGAGGGACACATGGAAGATGAACCTTCCGTAAGATTGTTCATCACTTTTTGAACTCCCTTGTAGATGTTTCTCATTCACAATATCCTATAGCAAATGCATCTTTCAGCTAAGCTCTATGTTGCAGGCAGACTTATTTTCTCCCTGGTGTTTTGAACCTCCCACTATCCATTCTTGTGTGCTCTCCCCAACCAGTTCCCCTCTTATGGATGAATGTGACTGTAGCTTTTAATCATAGACAAGGCACCCCCAACTCATGATTTGCACAGGGTCTTCATCATTACCTTATATCACTGAAAGAGTGACTGAATGAGTTTTATTTTATCTTAAGACCCAGACACCCACCATTAGCCTCAAAAAAAAATAAAAGAAAAGAAAAAAAGAGATAATGAATTACTTATTCTGACAGCAAATGTAGCCTCTTTGGCTGCCACCTCTAAAGAAATCTAGGGGACATGTAGAAAATAGGAAGCCTATGAGGTCCTTTGGTGAGCATGGGTGGCTTGAGAATTAAAGCAGCAACGTGTGGTGCTTTGCTTCAGGGCTCCACAGAGCGATCAAGAAGCTGAGGGTACTCAGGGAAGGGAGCAAGCTGTTTGGTCTGGATAAGCTTTCAGAAGAAGAGAAAACAAATTGTTTTGCATTTCCATAGAAAATATTTACCCAAATATGTGGTGGGAGTTTTCTTGACTGAGCCAGCTGTCTTTCTTGCCCTTTCACGTACGGGGAGATGCAATTCAGTGCTCTCCTGGGTTCGGAGAGGAGGAGGGAGGCGTGCAAACACTGAATGTCTATGAAAGATAGGCTCTTTTGACATCAAAATAAGCAATAAATATTGTACCTGACAAAGCAGGCTGGAAATAAAAGCTCTCGACTGACCCAGAGGCAGCACCATAGTCCAGCAAAAATCCCTGGTGCCTGGTGAAGTACGATGCCTTTGGGGCTCATTGTGTGGCATTGACATTCCTCACTATAAATAACAGGAAATTCAGCCTGATCTGTGGTTTTACCACCTTGCCTGCCTCCAAAAACCAATTTACATTTCTCAGAGAGTCTAGCCTGGATTTTGCTTTCAGAAGCAATTCAGTAGCTGTGCTCTGTCTCAGAAAAGACCATCCACTCCCATTTAATTTCTCTCCTCCTTTATAAAAATGTGAGGGGCTCACTCCTGCTGTGTTTCAGTATGATAAAAGTGAAGGTTAGCTCTTTCAGGACACCTGGATACCCATAGTTATCATCTTCTCCAACTACAACATAACTTTCTTTAAAAATCTTCCTCATTCGATCCCTCATCTTGAAAGAAAACGAGCTACACAGGTACGTGGCCACCATGTCCCTTTCCCAGGTGCATCTGAAAATGTCCTCTCATTCCTGTCTCTGGAGATCCCAAACTAAACTGAGTTTGCATGTTGTCTCTTGAAGAAAATCAAACTATGGTACGCAATGACTTGCTGTTGAACCTGTTGCAGCAGGACATGGATGAGTGGGATTCAAATCATTTTGAGTGAAGAAGAAATGTTGCCTAGACTTGGGGTGAGCTTTGAGTGCTCAGAAGCGAGCATAGTTTGAAGTAGGCAGAGAAGAGCCTAAATCTTCATCCCTGTTGCTTTTCCTTTTCACTCTGACCTTAGCAAGGAGCAAGGAAGTCCTCCTGAATGCAGAGACCTTTTATACTCTTCTTTGGTCATGACCAAAGGCTGTCTGGAGCAGGCATGGGGTACCTCCATGATAGCGCAGTCTTTATGCTCTAGGAGCCCCAATAACATCATAGGTGCCCCAAACAAACTAGTTTGGAAGCAGGTATTTCACATCTCAAGGTGGCTTTGGATGGAATTGAACTTGTGTGTGTTTACATCCTGGGTCAAATCCCTTCCACTGCAATTTCTCATTTCCATGTATTCTTAAATATACCATGTGCACTTCAGCCAACTGGTAACCTGCTGTCAAGGGCCTGGTCCTGCAAGATGTTGAGCAGTTTCTGGGAGGTGACAAATACCCAGAAGCACTTCTGGTGCCCCTAGAAGACACTCGTCAATGCACCAGATCAGGCCCCAAATAAACAGAAGAGTTATTCTGAGGGCCACAAACCAAAGCAAGGAACCAGCCTGAGCCAACTTCTTGCCCTATGTTATTTGCATCTTGCTATATTTAACTTCAGATCACAGTTTTTAGTAAATCAGGTTCAAAAATTATTCGAGCAGGTTAGAATTTCACTGTCAGCTGGCAAACCTTGGGTAGTTATTTCCTGTTCCTGTTGTTTAGCTACTTTTACATTTGTTGTAGCTCATGTAGCAGGCTTTCAGCAGCAGACATCGTCTGTGCTATTTAGGCGGGAGGATCTATAAGAGAACAACATAATGTCACCCTTCTGCAAGCCATGGCGATCAGCCCATTGCTGCTTGAAGCCACAAGAAGAAGATGAGCTCGTAATGATGGTGATGAGTGGAATAAAAGCTCTCTGCCTCTGATAGGGAGCTCTGGATTCTGGATTTAGAGACTCTTGAGTAAATTAATCCCACTAGAGGTAGCCAAAGTAAGACCTTGGTACTTGCATCCTCAGTTTAGACACCTAAAAGTTGAGATTTAGTCTTGGTACATCAGGTCCCATTGCGTATTTCTAAGCTGTTTGGGTTTATTTTGCCTCCAAATGCTTGCTGACAAACTATCTGACTTGCTGACAAACTATCTGACTTGCTGACAAAGATTCAGTTGTGCAGTGAGATTTCAGTAGTGGATGAGCTTTCCAGATGCTTTGTTGCTGCAAAACTGCTGTTAATAATGTGCAATGACGGAGGGCACAGGACTGCAGTACCTGTCTCACACAAACACTTTAGCAGGTCAGAGAATGGATCTTTATCCATTTCTACTCTTTGCTAAATTATTGGGGCTAAAAAAAAGAAACTCAAAGCAATAACTTTGTTTTTTTAATTGTAGTGAAAATGTTTATCTAGCAAATTAAGAGTCATGCTTTGCTCCATGCAACAGCCTCATGAGGGCTTAATTCAGTCAGGGTTGAAGGAAAGTGAGATGCTCACCTTCATTTCCCACCGAGCCTGGTGACACACCATGTAGTTTTACTTTTGGTGCAAGAAAAGGGCCAAAAGAAACGTCATTCCTTTGCAATTCTGTCCCATGTGAGATCTTGGCCTAGCTGGCCAGAGCTCGGAAGGAGGCAGATAATTACAGGGCTGAACCACACTGAATAATGCAAAATTGAAACCGTCCTGACTGTGGCAATTTCTGGGCATACGTGAGTATGAGAAACATACTCACGTGAGAAAGGGCTGGTTGCTGCTCCATATCCTGGTCTTTGATCAAGATTGAGGTTAATTCCATCTTAACTGGACCAAATCTGATACAGGTTGTGTCCAGTCTTCCCTGAACTTCCTTAAACACATCATAGGGTGTAATTGCATCTTCTAGAAGGTGGCCTGGCTTCAGGATCCAATGTAGAAAGCACTCTAAACTCTTCAAGATTGGAACTTGCAGGAAATCTTATTCCATATCTGGAGCTCAGCTCAAGTTTTTTGAATGTTCAGCCACAGGAAAACAGTGGCTTGGAAATATAGGAGAGGAAGGAAATGAAGAATTACTCCAGTGTCCTAAGGAAAAAGGACCATGATTGTAGCCAGACACAAAACTCTGCAGCCTCACATTTTCTTGCTAGGCACATGGGCTGTTCTGCAACCTTTTGCTGGAAGAGTTCACCTGGAAATTGAGCCCTCAGTCACATCAGAGCCTTGGAGAAATCTGCAAGCTGTGGTCAACTCAGGCTTGCATCTGCTAAATCGTGCTGTGGAAAGCAACCCTTAGGTCCTAAGCTATTTTGACCCCTCAGCGCCTTCCTGCACTGAACTTGCTCCCTGCTTGACAATCTTGGAGGAATCACCATTCATGATCACACCTGTGAAGTGATCCTTGGGATGCCGAAGGTTACTTTACATCTCAGGTGGAATATGGCTCAAGTTCTGCCAGGTCCAGGTCTTCTCTCTTGATGCCGTGAAAGGTCCCATCCTACTGACCAAGGAAAGCAGGAGCAAAGCTAAGATGAAGGCAGACTTTCCCTAAGAGATGGACCTGGCTCCCATGCTTCTCCAGGAGCTTTTCACATACCTCTCCCTGCCAGACTTGTGACATGAGCTGAACTTGAAGCAAGTTACCACTTCAAGGCCACAAATAAGGTTAGGTAAATTTAGTGGGATAGTAGAAATGGAGCTGATGAGCATATGAGGAGCTGGATCTAAGTAACCATGGCTGGAGTAGTTGCAGAAGAACTCTGCATCAGCCAGTGCACCAACCAGCAAGTTCCTCAACATATAGCACATGGATCTCCTTTCCTTGGTTGTTTTGCTTTAAAAACAAACATGTTTCGGGTCCTTGTTTTGCTCAACTGTCAATCCTTGAAGCACAACAGGGTTGGTTCCTAGTTGTGGAATGACCACATACCAATTAGAAGTTAAATTGTTGAGCAGTGTGCATCTAATTGAAGTCTCTACTTGCTGTGCATTATTTATAGCATCTGGACCACGCTCCTGCTCCACGCAGGGTATAATCATGTTTATTTAAGAGCAATGTGAACCTCAATGAGAAAAATAAAATGCAGCAGGCAGAATGGTTTTACCAAATATACACGGGAGGGTGGTATGTTTTGGGTCGAGAATTTGCTTTTGCCCTTGTTATACGCTACTTCATGTCGAGTGTCCTTCCTTTCTGCCCTCATCGCTTAAGGAGGTGCCTCGTGTATCTGCACACACATGCTTTAATGCAAAGCCCACTTCTGTTCTTTTACTGCCATCTACTATTATTGTTTCTGGATCTTTCGAGGAAGATTTTGATTGCTTTGGATTTTTTTTTTTACAGATCTTGAAGAAGGTCAGATAAAGGAGGACTGGTCTCAATGTCAAATCAGATATCTCCTAAGTGAAGGTGGTTGTGTCTACTCTTGATCTGATGAATAAAGAGACAGGGAGGCTGGAAATGAGAGAAAGCAGAAGGGCAAGGGGATCAAGTCATGTCAAATGGGACAAGAAAAGTATCTCTGCAGCAACTTTTCAAGTAGATATAAGTAGGGCATAAGGGCAAGCGTTCAGTCATGGACCCACAGCATCATGCGAGAGAAGCTCTTCAGATCAGAAAGGAAGTGTGACTCACACAAGATCAAGCCAGGGAAGACACACACCATGATTTAGAGGAAGATGTTGAAGTTGGTGAAGGAGCAAAGGAGACCACCAGGTTTGAACTGGAGCTAGAAAAGAAGAGCATGGGGACCCATGCTGAAAGCTGGACAGCCATAACACTATCTAAAGTGAAGTGCAGACTGAACGGCGAGGGAGGCAGAACTTAGGAGCTTTAAGAAGCTTTCCAGGCAGAGGTTACAATGGGAGCCTTGGATCTTCTGAAATACCACATCAGTCAACTTTACTTTAGGAATGATAAGAACGGAGATAGCAAGGCCGATTCGTGCCTTACAAAGCTCGGAAATCGGATGAGAATGCTATTCCTTCAGACTGCGTGGCTTGTGGCTGCTCGTCATGACCTAATCAGCTTGTTTCCTTAAAGCACCCCAAGAAAGTAAACAACATCCCCTGTCTCAGCAAAAAATCAGCATTAATCTTTGCAGCATCTGCTTTTTCCTATTCCTCTCTGCCTATTTTATATATGCTGATGGGACCTGTGCATGCCAACTCACACACATTGGAAGGAAAATAGTGTTTGAGAGGCAAATTTTGCCCCCTTTGTTCTTTCTGGCCACAAAGGACTTCTAATTTGTGGCAGTGAGGAGACATAGGTTTTATTCATAAATAAAATAAAATAAAATAAAAGTCTTTCCAACAAACCAGGTACCAAAAAGATGTTTACAGGGAGAAAATACCACCTAACCACGCACAAAGCAATGTTTCAAGGGGTTGTTTCCTGCACCTAGAAGCTGTGTGCTACTGCAATGGAGGAAATGCGCAGCCAATGAAGATGATCTGATGATTTCAAAACTAAGATGAGGCTTTGTTTTCTTCCTAGACAACTTTAGAGAGGTCATTTTGGTGATTAGGCACACAAAGCTTGATGGGTCAAGCATGATTCCCTGAGCTAGGGAATCACCCTGAAATCTCTGGTACCTAAAGTCCTGTAGCTATGTAACCTAAAGTATTTGCAGCTCAGATCCTTGGTGGTTATGCAGTGTGCTCACCATTGAATTTGGATGACTGTGGCCCAAACCGTGCTATTGCACAAAGATTGGACACCAGCCCCAGACCTGTTGCTCTGAATGGGGAGCTAGCACTGCTTCAGATCTAGTGACTGGAAGGAGCCAGCCTTGCTCGTGCTCAGCATCAGACACCCAAAATCTCACTGCAATCCGGAGCCCTAGTAGATTTGTGGAGCTGCACACATTTACAAACACACATTTCTGAGCTGGCCAAATGCTTTTGGAGAATGAACCTACCTCTAGAGTGGATAGCGGCTAGTCTTCAAAGTTTAACAGTGAAGACGTTTAATAGAAGAAGGCTGGAGAGGAGGAAGAAGCATTCAAGGACTAAGATGTTACAGCAACAAAGAAAACTCTGTGTTGAAAGCATCTTGCTAATGAATAGGGCAACATAGTTTGAAACAAGTGCTACTTCCCTGCTCTTTGAACAGCTTAATAGGGAGTCAGATTTAGAAAAGGGATCAAGACACCTACAGAACAAAAGATTTCCTAAGCCATCCTTGCTTTCTGGCACAATGGAAGAATTAGCTGAAACAAAGTTGAAAATCTTCAGGGAAACAAGCCCTTTGCTCCAGGCCTGATCAGGAGTGGTATTTACATGGCCAGTAGTTCCTGCTTTCCAAGGATGATGCAAGGGTTACTATAGGTAGGATAGAGGTATCATTAGCCAGCACCACTGAGCTGTGCTGGCAGAGGGCTGCAATGTACCAGGAGCAGAAGGACTTTTTGGGGAGACTTCTTCCCTCTGATCATTTTGGGCTGGAGTGGCATAATCGAATGACCTAAGAAATGGTAATTTGCTTTCTCCAGGAAGCTGCCACACTCCTCCTTCCATGCCAACTCCCTCCACTTCACCCAGAAGGTCCATTGCTATCACGGAAAGCATGCTCTTCTCCACTTCTCAGCTTCCTATCTAGAAGCAGAGATCACGTTAGGGATCATCCAGATAATGATGTCCAGCTTTCATGGGGTTGAAAGAACAGTATCTGCTTCGACATCATGCCATGCAATCTGCAAAGGGCAAGCTGGAAGACCACGAGATTGGACAAAATATCTTGATATTTCTCACAATTCTGCCTTTTCTTGACAAAAGGAAGCCAAGACTTCATCTCTTAAGTTGGGCATGGACACTGCCATCCCAAGTAGACTATGAAGAGGCTGAGCACAAATGCTTTTTGAGCTGTTACTGCTGTTGCTTTCACTTTGGTCCCTGAGCAAAAGCTGCATATAGCCCACATCTCCAAGAATCTTTAAAAAAGTTAGAAGGCTGGACCTAAAACCAAATTTCTGCACCAAATATTTGGGCTTCATTCAGAAATCTCTAAAGAAATAGTGATATGGGACTGTCAGGGAGACAGGAGTGGAATAAAGTCCCATCTGAATGTAGCTTCAGGCTCTTTCCTCACCTCCTCTCCTAAGGCAACCCAAGGTTGTGTTATGTACAGAGCAAGTGTCCAAATAGGGGAAAAGAACCTGGCCTGCTCCATATCTTGGCCATCAGTCATCCCCTTGTGCAAGCTGGGTCACGGCCAAAAGACATTTCTTTTCCTAGATGATCATTTATGGTCAGGCATTCCTCCTCGCTCAGACAGCCTAAATCCTCCCTAACGTGTGTTTCCAGAGCAGCGAAGTCTGGAGAGCAAACCAGGATAGTACAGGAAGATCAGCAGAGTCTGGTCCTCTTTCAGACCACCTGAAACCAGCTAAAGAGGGAACAAGAGAGCCAGGATAAAGGACCTGGATTTCTGTCGTTTATGATGGAAATGAGCTCCATTAGCATCTCCCTTTCCTCCTTCCTAGCCCACATTACCTTTGACCACAGTGTGCTCTCAAAAGCTGAGAAATATTGTAGAACCTTCCCAAACTGTGCCCAGATACCTCAAACTGGCAGCAGGTACAGAAAAAAAAATCATTAGACAAGATGTCGAGCAAGGTCCTACAGACACCACTACATCCAAGAAAAATGACTGTAACAGTCCTTTCATGCTGCTCTTTTCATTCTGCTACACACCCAAAGGTGAGATGCTCCTCAAACTTGTAAGCCTTTAAATGAATTATAATAATATTGATTTGCTTTTCCTTGGGTGAAACCAATTAACGTTCTTGTTTTAAAGTTCATCCTGTACCATAGAGCTATAGAGCTATGGGACAGCATTGTGAATTGGTGGTGTGCTTTTGAGAGGAAATAAACAAATAAGAAAAATGAAAAAGAAAAACCTATAAAATGAAAAGCCTCATAGCGAAAACCCCAGTTCTGATCCACCTAGGATACCATCTATCAAACTCCTTCCATTACAGTGTTTATTTCTGGGTGTTGTTTTCTTGTTACTTCAATGAGGACCGCAGGGGCTATCCAGGAAGAGCTTCATGTCTTTGGTGGGACTCCTTAGAAAACTCTTTTGCTTGTGGATACCTGTGGAATGCAACGGCAATCCAACTAGGATGACTTTGACTTTCTTATATCCCGGGAAAAAAAAAAAATCAAAGCAGCTCCTTCCTCACTACACATTCCTGCTCCGACCACTAGCTCCTGCTTCCCTGTCCTCTGCTAACTACTCAGATCTGGGATTCGCAGGGAGAGGGGAGCTTAATACCCCCATCGGGCCCAGCTGTGGGTCTCACACTCCCCAGCCTGCCCCTTTCATCCTCAGCGCTCATTTGCATGCTGATGGGCTTATTACTGCCCCCCAATCACCTGCTAATGGGTCTCCTCCTTTTCTGATAGCTAGATTAGCAGCTCTGCCAAGAAGCGGCTCCCTTCTTAGGCTTTTCAACTACCTTTTACCTCCAAAAACAAGTTAAAACAAACCAAAAAAGTGCCTTTTCTATTGCTTTCCATCCGTGTCTTCCACCTGCTTTCTCAGTTTGATGCTTTCGTGTTTTGTTGTTATTTACTTTGTTTTGTTCAATTTTCCTGGAAGGAGGAGAAGGAGTAGAAAAACTTTCCCATGTACTTGTCTGTGGGTGGATCCAAGTCCTGGTGGGAGCTTGTTGCTTTGCTCCTTTTCTGTGTGGATCTGTTTTTTTTTTTTTACATTAAGTGTTTGTAGTTGCAGAGAAGCCTGCTGCAAAAGAAGCAATTTTTGGAAGGATTCTGCCATGCTTTAGCATATAAAGCACATGAAATGCCTGCAGTAGGTGGATTTTTGTTGCTATAGGAGGCCTTGGGCCTAGTTGTTAGTGTATATGGGGTGCTTCTTGTGAAACTAGCTTGCCAAGGGATTTAGGAAGGACAATTTGGACAAAAAAAAAAAAAAAAAAAAAAAAAAAAAAATGAAAAATATTTCCCCCCCTAGAAGGCTCCTGTTAGTGTTTATATAGCAAGTGTTTCCTCTAAGGTTATGGGTCATGTCACTGTCCTATCTCTGAGGCCCCGATGCCCCATTTGGAAGTTCCCCAGGGTGAGGGCTGTACCCAAATACCTGATTACTGCTGCATCATGCAGGTAACTTTATAATGCTCCATTTTTCTTCTTATAGGTAGCAATATTTAATGTTTCTGCTTTTATATATATATATATCCTTATTAACATTTTTACAGGTATGCCTACCTTGGGGATAGCAGTAAATGTATATCTTCTCTTTGCTGGCTTCAAATGTAAGGTTGCATTAGCCCAGGAATGACTTGCATCAGATGCTCATCCAGGTTCGAGTACGAGCTGAACTGCTTCTCCCATGGGAGAAGGGCCACCAAAATGCTCTTCCATTGGGGCTGAGGAAGAGGAGGAAGTCGAAGTGCAGAAGACACAGCAGAAAGTCAAGCCCTGGGTCCTGCTTTGTGCAGCAAGACGGGACTTCAGTGGCATCAAGCCCACGAGGAGGATGTGGAATAAATAGAGCCAGGGTGTGAGCAAGATCTGATTAAGACCCAAAAAGATGTGTAATGGGCACTTCAAAAGCTTTAAGCATAGCTTGTCTGGAGCAGGTAATGCCAGATGTTGACTGCTCCAAGTAGTGTTGAGTAATCTCACGCTCCAGGGCAGCACCACAGGTCCCTAACTAGCAGCATGCAAGTGTTGCCTAAGGTCACAGCATTTCTGGAGCACCCATGCTCACAGGAAGGGCTGCTGAAGGTACAACCCTCCTCCTGCTTCACCAAGGGAGCCTGCCCTGTAGGCAAGTTTTATCTTAAAGCACTGAGGTGTTTGGAGCTTGCAAAGGGAAGGTTCTCACTAGCTTTTGGAGGCCTGGTGGCTCCCTCAGGCTATGAAGAAGCTGACAAGGGGCACCTCTTGGAGCTATGTTTTTCTTCTCCACTGAAGCCTCAGCCAGCTGAGGAAAATATGGGAGGTGCCTAGCGTTTCGGGCAAATTTACAGCCCGTGTCAACACTCAATCTGCTGCTCACAATAGGAGGAGGACAGTTAAAGAGTCCTTAGCAACCCCTTGCTCTGATTAATGAGGTGGAGGAAAGCTGGGCTTCTAGCTCTCAGCCCAACCGATTCATCACCAGAAGGAAAAGACACTGAAAGTAAAGGCAGGTGGGAACATGGGCTTGGGACTAGGAGGAGTTAAACCACCGCGGACCAAGTATTTTACAAGTGATGTGACTCTGGACCAGGCTTCTGATGTGCCTTTGACGGCCCAGACTGACAGTCACAAGGCTTGTGGGGCCAGGAGGTGCTGCAAAGTGTCTACCTTGGCTTCTGGAAGCCCCTGAAGCTCCTTGGCAGCAGGTATTCTCAGCTCACCTAGTCAGTCCACAAAGCATCTTTTTGAGGAGATTAAGTGCAGGAGAGCTTCTTTCCACATCTTAGAAACAAGGTAGGAAGATGTTTCACTGCTGTCTGGACCTTGAGAGGGGCAGAGCACCCATCTAAAGCCTCTGCTGTCCTTACAGGTGGTGTGAGGTTGGGTGTTGGATGTGTCCCTCACCCCAATGTACCTTGCTACAAATGCTACTCCCCAAGAGGCCAAGGGGATGGATTCAATCTCCCACAAGGCAAAAAAAAAATGCCACCTATGTGATCAAGCATGAGGGGATTTGTCTATACAAACCTCACCCTACTAGACCGTACCTTGGGAGGTACCTAGATGCAGAAGAGCAGCAAGCAGGAACCTGCACAGCCCCCATCTCGGATGGGGAAAATGCAGCTTCACAGGGGAGAGGGGGCAGGTGTGTGTGTGTGTGTGTGTGTGTGTGTGTGTGTGTGTGTGTGTGTGTGTGGCGAGGGGAAGCAGGGAACAGAAGGACATGGGTGCAAAAACAGGCCAAGAGCAGCTCAGGGCCTGGCTGGGCTTGTGTTGCTGCCCCCTGTCTCATTTCACCCGTGTGGTGCCAGCCAAGTGCAGCAGGAACCATGTCCACAAGCATGGGGGAACCTGGTACCACCTTGTGCTTGGGGTCAAGCAAGTTGAATGGAAATGATCCCTGACTTCTGGCAATCCAGGGGTAACCAAGTCAAGGTAGATATAGAAGCGACCCCACCCCCACCCCCCTGAACAACACAAGCCCTCCCTGAGCTTTGAGGTGCCCACAGCAGCCATCCAGATGCTTCCTCCAGCAAGGAGGAAGAGGTGCCCCGAATGGGGATGAAGCAGCACGCTGGCTCCGCTTATTGAACAACTCTTTATTCTCTTGCACCCCGAAGGTCCGTGCACCAAAATGCGGATGTCAAAAACCCAGTGTGTACAAAGTCACAGTCAGGAGCTTGCAGAGCCCAAGGCGGCACCCTTCGCATCACCGTGGAAAAAAAAAGTCCTGGCACGCATGTGTATATATATATATTTATATATACATAGATATATATAGCTAAGTGCCACCTCAAGTATTCACAACACAGTAACGTACTGCAATTAGTCGCTTTTAAAAAAACAAAAAAAAACAAAAACACAAAGAAGTTCCCTAGAGAAACAACCTTCGTCTCCGGACATCCCGGAGGAGGAAGAGGAGGGTGAAGGCCGCACTGGGCGCATCCCACGTGGCATCCGTGCGTCCCTCAGCGCATGTCCCTTCTCAGCCGGCTGGCGGGGGGTCAGTGGGGCTGGCAGGTGTGGAGGCGGGAAGCACCGGCGGCGTCGCCCCCACGCTGCGCCCGGCAGGCCAGGCCCTGGGCACAGGGGCAGCGCTGGAAGAGCTCCAGCCCGTGGGTGCCTTTCCGCCGATGCCGCGTGCACACTTGGCCCTCACGCAGCACCGGCTTGCACATCTTGGACCAGAAGTGGCGGGCGCAGCAGAGCCCCGGTGCGCAGTCCGTCGAGCGCAGGCAGAAGTCGCCTTCCTCCCCTGGCATGGAGCGGACAGGTGAGACCCACCCAGTGCTGGGAGTATCCCCACCGCCGGGAGGGTCTTCCATCCCGCCAGGGACATTCCCGTGCCCACGGCGCTCACCTTTGGCAGACGGGAGCCAGGCGGGTGCCGGCGTCCGCCGGGGCAGCAGCGTCTCCGCAACAGCCTCATCCAGCTCCGTGACTCCAGTTTGCGGCTCAGGGGGGGCACAGATGCCTGAGAGGGACACAGCGGGGGGGTGTCATGAGCTAACTGGAAACCATCCCCCTTCCAAATAACCTCCAACCATCCTCCCTGTCCACCCACTTCACAGCCACTCCACCCCACACTCCAAATAGCCTCCAACCATCCTCCCCGTCCACTCACCTCCCAACCACTCCACACTCCAAATAGCCTCCAACCATCCTCCCCGTCCACCCACACCCCAACCACCCCACACTCCAGGGACCCCCAAGCCACACTCCGCGCCCCTCACCGTTGCTGCAGGCCGTGCCCGGGCAGCACATGGCATCGCGCAGGCAGCGCTTGCGGCGGCGGCGGCAGGCGAGGCAGAGCGGGGGGGCGCCGCCGCGGGACCCCCCGCCGCCCGCGCCGCAGAACTCGTCGGGCCCGCAGTCCTCGTCTTCGGTGCATGGGAAGGGCTGCAAAGGAGCGGAACAGCTGAGCGCCCATGTGTCTCTTAGAGAGGGGTAAGGGAGGGCAGTGCCATGGCGTGGGGGTCTCGGCCCCTACCTGTCGCGTGGCGGCCGGGGGCGCCTTGTTGCTGCCGTCGAAGGGCGCCGCGAGCGCGGGGGCGGCGCGGGCCGCCGCTCCGCCGGGCTCCTGGCCATGGTGGGCGCCGGCTCGCTCGCCGCCGGCTTCCTCATCGTCCGGGACTCGGTCAGCGCCGGCCAACGGCAACGGCGGCGCTACCCGCCCAGGTACCGGCGGCGGGGGCGGCGGGGGGAGCTGGCCCTCGCGGCTCCGGGACGGTTCAACGGGCACCCAGCCCGTACCGAGCCCGTACTCGACGAGTACCGAGCCCGTACCGGGCCGGCACCGAGCCGGCACCGAGCCCGTACCGAGCCTGTACTCGGCCAGTACCGAGCCCGTACCGGGCCGGCACCGAGCCCGTACCCGGCCAGCACTAAGCCGGCACCGAGCCCGTACCGGGCCAGCACCGAGCCCGTACAGGGCCAGTACCGAGCCCGTACCGGGCCGGCACCGAGCCCCTACCGAGCCAGTACCGAGCCCGTACCGAGCCCTCTCTGAGGCGGGTTCCGAGCCGGACGCTGAGCCCGCCCCGCCGCGATACCGGCCGCGCTCCCGCGAGCGGAGCCCGAGCATCCCGCGCCGGTGCCGCTCGGGGTGGTGCCGGAGCGACGGGCTCCGCGGCGGCCCCGAACCGCAGTGCTCTGTGTCCCCGGGCCGGGCCGGGCCGGGCCCCGCGGTTCTGGGCGCAGGGGGAAGGCCGGGAGCGGCGCGGGCCCGGCGGGCGGGGGCTGCTCCTCCGGCCGGGAAGGGTCCCCCGGGCCGGGCCGGGCCCAGCCCGTCGTGCGGGAGCCCTGCGGAGCCGCCAGCATCCCGATCCCCGCGGAACAAACGGCTGCACTCCCGCTCCTGCAAGAGCCCCTGGGGGCTCCCTCTGCGAGAGCCCGTGTCCTAGCAGGACCCTTCCTGCAGCCCAGGGCTGCTGAGAGCTCCTGGCCGGATCCCATCTGGCTGTGCCAGCCTCCGCCTTGGACGCGGGCAGTTCTCATGAGCTGGGAAGAAAAGGCTCCCTGGCAGCTCCGCGCGGGCTCCGCTCAGGCGGGGGGAGCAGGGGTCCCTGGGGAGCGCAGCGCTCGGCGTGCGGCGCAGGGGCGCATGTGCCCCATGCAGCGCTGCACCCAGCCCCGAGCACACGGGGCCGTCCCTGCAGCTGCAGGTGCTGGGCTGACACCAGGCAGTCCTGGCAAAGTTGGCCTGAGGATGAGCCCTGCGCCATGAGAGAGGACGGGGCACATGGCAGGAGGGCGTGCGGGAGGATGGGGGGCCTGGCGGGACGGGACGTGTGGCAGGAGAGCACACGTGGCACACGTGGCAGGATGGGGTGTGTGGCGGGTGCCGGCAGCGCGGGCAGGCGCAGGTGCAGGCAGGGCCCTGGCTGCAGCCCGGGGTGCTGGTGGGGCTGTGGCCAGGCCGCCCAAAGCAGCCACCAGCCACCGGTTGTGTTTGCACACCCGGCACCTGATCCCTTAAGCCAGATAAGCGCTGCCGGCTGCAGCGCGGTGCCAAGGTTCAGGCTTGAGCGCGAGGCTTTGGCGTCACTCCCTGCAAGTCGCCTTGCCAGGAGCTGCCCCTGGGGCCAGGGCTGGGCTGTGGGGCCAGGCATCCTGTCCCGCGGCAGCCGTCGTGCTACGGGCTCAGCACCCGGAGAGGCGGAGGCCGAGCTGCAGAGTCCCCCGAGCCAGCCCCAAGCCCCCGTGGCCAAGGAGGCCGGTGCTCTCCAGGACACTGGGCAGAGCTGCCAGCAGCTCAAGGGAGGTTGATCCTCCCTCTGCTCAACCCTGGCGAGGACACATGCAGAGTCCGGGCTTCTCAGGGCATGGAGCTATTGGAGAGAGTCCAGCACAGGGCAATGAAAATAATGAGAGGATAGGAGCATCTGTCCTAGGAGGAGAGGCCGGGGAAGTGGGACCTGTTGAGCCTGAGAGGGATCTTAAGGGCAGGCATCAAGAGAAAGGGCTGGACAAGGTGATGCCCGAGGTCCCTGCCAACCTCCAGCCTTGGGTGGGTCTGTGAACGTCTCCCCCATCCTGGTGCCATGAGGACCAGCAGAGGCCGGAGGGGCAGAGGGACAGGGTGCAGCTGCTCCCGGGCACGTGGTGTGGTTGGTGCTGAGCTGCAGAGCGCCGAGCTGACCGCAGGCTCGGGTCGGGAGGAAGGGCGCAGGTCTGCGTCCCCGGCCTCCCCAAGGACGAGGCAGAGGCGCCCGCTGGAGGCACCAGAGGCCCAGCCCCACGCTGGGGTGGCTGTACCGGGTGCAGAGCCACGTGCAGAGCCTTGACCGAGCACCGGCAGCAGCTGGGGCGGCTGCAGCGAGCCTGGGGGCACCGCGCCACGTGGCCCCCACTGCTGCATGAGAGTCACTGCCCAGCCCCGTTCCAGCTCAGGGAGATGGCACAAACAGCCAGTGTTGGGACCCAAACCAAGGGCCACGGCTGCCACAGAGGCATCTCCCCAAGCCAGGGCCCCCATGTCCCGTCCGTGCTCCCCTCCAAGCACAGCCCCGGGCGTCAGCACTTCTGCTGCCCTGGCACCGTCCAGCCTGCCCTGGAGGCGGAAAAGAAATTCCCCAGAATTGCTGGCCGCTGTCCAGGGCGGTGCCGTGGGAGGGACGTCCACGCACCAGGCCAGGCTGCAGCTCCAAGCCGGGCCGTGACTCGCAGTCCTGGGGAGGCTCCAAGCTTAGATGGGCACCGGGCACCTCGAGGCGCATCAGGGCGCCTGCCAGCAGCAGATCCGCTCCCCTGGCAGCCCCTCGGGAGCTGCAGCACCGGGAACGGCAGGGACTCCAACACGTCCCAGCGCCCTGCTCCACACAGCGGTGTTTGAACCCAAGTGTGTCTCCATGGGGTGCGCAGGGCGGTGCTGTGAGGTGCACTCCGTCTCGTTCCCCATTCCCTGCCAGTCTGCAACGCTCGAACAGGCCGAGCCGGCAACACAGTCTTTGCACGGATCCTGCATCCCGCTCCCTGCAGAGGAGCAAGCGCTGACCCCGTGGGCTGCAGGCCGGGCGCATTCCCAGCCTGCGGGCGCTGGACGGAGGTGGCAGCTGGACGGCACGGGATGTTCCCGGAGGAGGCGGCGGGACGGCAGCTGCACAGCAGCCCGGGGCCTGGCTGGGGCGCGCGGCCGGCGGGACCCGGCCTCATGCAGGGGCAGGCAGGCACCTGCCCCCGCCCCCGCGGCGGGACCTGCTTGCCAAGGGCTTTGCCAGTCCCGTCCTCCGATCCGATCCCCTGCACGGAGCAGGCACAAAGCCGGCTAAAGCGGCAATGAGGTCAGGAGACGGCCCCCCGCCAAGCGGATTAGCCACAAGCGTCCCCTGGTGCAAGAGCCTGCCCTAGTGCTGGGGTCTCACCAGCACAGATGGGGGTCAGCAGAGCCCCTGCCCCACAGGGTGCTGGAGCACAGGGACCAGCCCGAGGGGCACTGGAGGAAGCGCTGGGGCCGGCGGGTTGCACGAGGGTCCTGCCCTGGGCACATGGCAGAGAGTAGAGGGGCTGAGAGGGCAGCAGCCTCCCTGGGGGCTCCGGGAAGCCCAAGGAGAGGAGGCAGCAGGACCCTCCAAAGTGTCAGCCAGCCGGGCAGTGGCCGGTGCACCAGGAGCCCAGCAGGTTTCTTGTGGCCCTGTGTCCTTGTGGCAATGTCAGCCTTCATCCCGGGACACTGTCTGCCCTGGCTGACGTTCTCCGTATCGCTCCGCATGCCGCCCGTATCGCTGTGCACACAGGCGTGTCGCTGCGGACGCTGGCCGAGTGGCGAGCATGGCCGCCGTGCGCGCTGCGCGTCGCTGTGCGCGGCTCCGCGGCGCCTCCCCGGCCTTGCCACTGTTCCCTCCACAGTGCTGAGTACCCCGACCTGCGGAAGCACAACAACTGCATGGCCAGCAACCTGACCCCTGCCATCTACGCCCGGCTCTGCGACAAGACCACCCCCAATGGCTGGACACTGGACCAGTGCATCCAGACTGGTGTGGACAACCCCGGCCACCCCTTCATCAAGACTGTGGGCATGGTAGCAGGCGATGAGGAAACCTACGAGGTGAGCCTGGCGTGCCCTGCAGCTCCACTCGGCAGCTGCCCACGCCGAGCGTCGCGGTGTTGAGCCCCACATCCCGCACCCCATCCCGCACCACGTGGTGCTTCCACCTGCAGGTCTTCTCCGAGCTGTTCGACCCGGTGATCCAGGAGCGGCACAACGGCTACGACCCGCGCACCATGAAGCACACCACAGACCTGGACTCCAGCAAGGTGCGCGAGCCGAGCCCTGCCATGGGCGGCAGCAGGAACAGCAGGGCCAGGGGTGATGGGGAGGAGGGGACATGATGGAGCAAGGGGCAGTCATGGGCAATGGTAGCAACGGGGCACAATGGGGGCAATGAGGGGCAGTGGGAGTAATGATGGGGGCCCTGATTCAGGATGAGGGCAGGATGGGGGCAAAGCAGAGAGTGGGGGCGGTGGGGGCTGATGGTTGGGCTCGTGGCCCGTGCCGGCGGTGCTGGCGCCCTGGCAGCTGCTGCTGCTGCAGATCAAGTTCGGGCAGTTCGACGAGCGCTATGTGCTGTCGTCGCGCGTGCGGACGGGGCGCAGCATCCGCGGGCTGAGCCTGCCGCCCGCCTGCACGCGGGCCGAGAGGCGCGAGGTGGAGAAGGTGGCGGTGGAGGCGCTGAACGGCCTGCGGGGCGACCTGACCGGGCGCTACTACCGCCTGGGCGAGATGACCGAGAAGGAGCAACAGCAGCTCATTGACGTGAGTCCACACAGTGCTGTGAGGAGCAGCGGGCCCCGGTGCTGCGCTGCACTGCTGCAGCAAGCAGTGGTGGGCACGGGGCCGAGCTCACCCACTGCCTCTCCCAGGACCACTTCCTCTTCGACAAGCCCGTGTCCCCGCTGCTCACGGCAGCAGGAATGGCCCGCGACTGGCCCGACGCCCGTGGCATCTGGTGAGCGGAGCCACATCCTGCTCTGGATGCCCCTGTGCTCCCTCCCACTCTGCCTGCACCCAGGCAGTCCCGGCCGTGGGGCAGGAGTGGAGGGCAGGGGCCTGGGCTGCATTCTGACCGCGGTGCTGACAGACCATTGCTGGGCTGGGGGCATCATATGGCTGAGCGCTGGCCTGTCCCCAGGCACAACAACGAGAAGACCTTCCTGGTGTGGATCAACGAGGAGGACCACACGCGCATCATCTCCATGGAGAAGGGCGGCAACATGAAGCGTGTGTTCGAGCGGTTCTGCCGTGGCCTGAAGGAGGTGAGTGCTGCCAGCCTGGCCACACACAAGGACGCTCAGATGGCCCTCGCTGTGCCAGTCCTGCTCACACACCTTGGGCTGAACTGCCGCTTTGGTCCTTGTCCAGGTGGAGCGGCTGATCCAGGAGCGTGGCTGGGAGTTCATGTGGAACGAGCGGCTGGGCTACATCCTGACCTGCCCCTCCAACCTGGGCACAGGGCTGCGGGCCGGCGTCCACATCAAGCTGCCACTGCTGAGCAAGGTAGTGACTGCAGGAGGAGCTGGGGCCAGATGCAGCCCTGGGGCTGTGGGCACAGGG
The DNA here is from genome assembly GCA_032353885.1 of Nothura maculosa. Taxonomy (NCBI): domain Eukaryota; kingdom Metazoa; phylum Chordata; class Aves; order Tinamiformes; family Tinamidae; genus Nothura; species Nothura maculosa. The sequence goes on along the minus strand of JAUBOD010000202.1, from coordinate 820,843 downwards.
CTCGTGCACCCCAGCCCTGCAGTCCTGGGCTCCCCTTCCATCGCCGGTGGCTCCTGCAGGCACTGACACCTTCCCTCTCTGGCTGCAGGACAGCCGCTTCCCCAAGATCCTGGAGAACCTCCGACTGCAGAAGCGTGGAACCGGCGGGGTGGACACGGCAGCTACCGGCAGCGTCTTTGACATCTCCAACCTGGACCGGCTGGGCAAGTCTGAGGTAAGTGCTGAGGGAGCAGGGGCCACGGGGGCCTGGGCGCTACGTGGCAGCGCGAGCCCGTGGCACAGGGCTGGGCAGGCACCCAGTAGGAACCTGTGTGCTCCTGGTGCAGGTGGAGCTGGTGCAGCTGGTGATAGACGGCGTGAACTACCTGATCGAGTGCGAGCGGCGGCTGGAGAAGGGGCAGGACATCCGCATCCCCTCGCCAGTGCCGCAGTTCCGGCACTGAGCCAGCGCCGCACAGCGCCGGCCGTGGCCCGGCTCCTCCCCGCAGCTTTCGCGAGCGCCGTGCCCAGCATGTCGATGCCCCGTAGCCCACGATGCCGTGTGCCAGCCCTATAAACCCAGGCAGCTCCAGCCAAGGCTCTGTCTGCTCCATGTCCGGGCTCTTGGCACCCTCCCACCATATCCTCCTCCTGCTGCGGATGGGTGCACACGGGGTCCAGGCTGCCTCCAAACATGCTGGGGGCTCCGTGGAGCTGCTGTCCTGGCTGGGCACAGGAGGTCTGCGTGGGTGCGTGGGGCAGGGGCAGCTCGTTGCAGGTGCAGGGAGCCACGGGGCTGGCTGAAGGCAGCAGCGGCTGCAGGAGCAGAGCAGTTTATTGGCAAGCGCTCAGCGCGTGTCGCGGTGCAGGCAGGGGAGCAGCGCCAGGGCAGGATGGGCTGGGGCGGCCCTGCTGCTGCCAGCAGGACAGGCCGCCCTGTCCCAGAGCAGAGCAGCACACGGGGCACAGGGGCTGCATCGCTGCCGAGCCCACCACAGGACGGGTGCACACATGAGCACACACGCAGACACGCATGTGCACGTGCTCACAGGCATGTGCGTGCACACACATGCACATGTACGTGCACGGCCGTGAGCAGGGCTGCCACAGCCTGCGCTCGTCCCGAGGCCTCTGCTGAGCACAGGGGCAGCCTCTGGCAGCAGCAGGGTCCGGAGCTGCCCCTTGCCACATGGTCTGTGCCCCACAGAGCGGGGGGCGGGCAGCACGTGGCGCTGGGGCTCGGCTCCATAACCCCCTCTGCCCAGCACATCCCCCCTGCAGTCCCCCAGCCCAAGCCAGCGAACGCCCACGGCAGCCCCCGTAGCAGCCCCACGCAGCGTCCGGCAGCCGCTCGAGCTGCCTGTCTCGCCGGCAGGACCGGCTCCCTGCGGGCAGCGCCAGGCAGCGCGGCCACGGCGTGGGCTCTGCGGCAGCCGGCTGGCCATGCTCCGGGTGGCCGGGGAGGCGGCCCGCAGGTGGGCACAGCTGGGCACGGGGAACACGGGGCAGGTCCCAGCTGGCCTGAGCCACCTGCACCCGGTGGCAACCGCCAGGAGACGCAGCCAGGGACACGGGGCACAGGGACTCGGGACTAATGATGGGGGACGGCACAGGGTACATGGGGCACAGGGGACACAGGGCTAATGATGGGGGACAGCACAAGGCTCATGGACCACAGGGGACACAGGGACATGGGGCTAACGATGGGGGATGGCACAGGGGACGTGGGGCAGCAGGGGACACAGGGACATGGGCCTAATGATGGCACAGGGGATGTGGGGCAGCAGGGCATGATGTGCGTGAGCGCAGCCTGGGACAGCACAGGGAGGCTCAGGGCACACGAGGGACAGGAGGGCGCAGGAACGGGGCCCTGGTGCTGGGTCGCTTGGTGCGGTGGCCTCGGCGGCCTGGGCACGTGGCCATGGCTGTGCCTCCCTGCAGGAGCCCCCGCAGCCGCCACGAGGAGCTGGTGGGGACGAGGGGCCCTGCACCGTCCTGCTCGCAGCGTTTGCACCACCCAGCACCGCACCAGGCCGAACGCAGCAGCCCCAGCCCAGGCTGCAAGCAGAGGCCAGCCCGGACGCCCACCCTGTGCCCAGACGATGCCTTTCTGATGCGGCGAAGCCACCCCGTGGTGCCCTGCGCACTGATGGGAGAGCTGAACCCGCCAGGGCCCAGGGCGCGCAGCGGGTCAGCCGCGGGCTGCGGGGCAGGAACCTTCCGGGGCGAAGGGGGGACCCAGGGCCAGGCCCCCCACCCAGGGCCCCGCTTCCCGCCCCGGCCCGGGCTGCGCGGGCAGGGGCGCCGGGACGGGGGCTGCGAGGCCACGGCCATGGAGGGCACCACGCGCCCCTGCCGGTGCGCGGGGGGTCCCAGGACTGCAGCGTCCCGGTGCCGCGGGGTCCCGGTGCCGCGGGGTCCCGAGGCTGTAAGAGTCCCTAGACTACATAGTCCCGGTGCCGCAGGGTCCCGGTGCCGCGGGGTCCCGCTCAGCGGCGCAGCAGAGGCACGAGAGGCAGCGCGTTTGGGTCGCTGGTCTTGTTGTGCGCAGTGCCCTGAGCTCCTCACACATCCTGCAGCTTGCTCAGCATCAGCACTGCGGGGAAGGGCAGAGCCGTGGGCCAGGGCGCCCCGCAGCCCTGCCCGCACGGACAGCGGGCAGGACGGGGCGGCGCGGGCAACTGCAGCGCAGGACGGGGCTGCAGGGCGCAGGACGGGGCATGCCGCGCAGAGCACACTGACTTGCGTGGTTCTGCAGCCTCTTGCGGTCCTCCAGGTTATACTGCAGCTCCTCCAGCAGCTCCAGGTAGCGGAAGAGGGAATCGCGGGGCCACAGCACTTGCACATCCTCATTTTCGTCAATGAGCCTCGTCAGGTTCTTCTGTATATACGTCTCCCAGTCCGCTGCCAGGGGCAAGGCCTCAGAATCAGCGCTGGCAGAAGCTTCCCCCTCGTGTCCCCAAGCAGCCCCCATCTCTCCTGCCTCTCCCAGCCTGGCAAGGGGTGCACCCTGCTCCCGCTGCGAGGAACGCGGGCGCTCTGCTCCCCCGAGGCCTCCTGCCTGGCTCGGCGTGCAGGGCAGCACAACTCACAGTCCTTCGTGGCTTGGTCTCTGGGCAGCTTGAATTCAGAGCTCTTCTTGGAGGGTGAGAGGGCTTTGCCGCCGTGGTCCAGCTCTTGGTCCAGTACCCTGACACAAGGAGGAGGCTACAGGTGAGCACTGGCCTGGCTGAACCCTCGCCCTGTTCCCCCACCAGCTGCTTCTGTATTTGGCTGAGAGCTATGACAAATCTAAACCGTCAAATCTCCTTTGCTTCTGGAGTGGGGAAGGAGCCACGACTTATCAGTCATGGCTTGTGCAGGGCCCCTGTTCCTGGGGCAACCACATCGGGCGGAGCCCCAGCCCCAGCCCTGCTGCCCAGGGCACGTCCGTGCTCACCTGGCAGAGCCGCTCTGGCAGCTCTTGATGCCTGTCGAGGACTGGCTGTGTCTCCTGCAGGAGAAGAGCGGGGACAGCATCGCTAGGGAGGGAGATTCCTTGCGCCACAGAGCCCACGTGCTGCAGGGAGCGTTTTCTTTGGCAAGGGGTATGATCGAATGTTCTCATCTCTACCTTTCTCTAATTTGTATTCTAAATAAATCCACTTGCTTCTGGGTTTCTATCTGCTGTGCTTCTTCCATCAGGTCACTCCGGATGGTTTGGAAGTTACTCACTGAGAAATAAGGTTGTGAGTGCTGAGAAGAGGGTCTTGGAAAGGTGGAGGGAAGGGGATGTGGATTTGTGGGCTTTCCCTGGGCTGCTCTGCCCAGCGAAAGGGGCTGCTTCGGAAGGGCTGTGTGCTGCACCGACTGCCCCTATATCTTGCTGCTGTGCACCCTGGAGAGCTGGGGAGGGTGGGGAGGTTCCCCACTGTGCACAAAGAGAGAAACCAAGGCTGGGCACTGCTCTCCAGGCTCTCCATCTGCGAGAGGGCCCACGAGAGAGTGACCGTGAGTCGGCCGTGCTCCCGGCCTCGCTTGCCGCCTGCTGGGCGCTGGTCCCACTGCAAGCAGAAGCACCTGCTGAGGGACCGGGAGCACCCACCTCCCGAAGCACTGCCCTCGCAGCGGAGCAGGAACAGGACACAGAAGGAGCAGGAACGGGACACAAAAGGAGCAGGAACAGGACACAAAAGCACCGTGTGAGCTGCCTGGGGGCCTGGCAGAGGGAGGCGGACAGCTGGGCCTGGCCCTGTGCTCACCCATCACAGCCACAATGATGTTCTTGAAGAGGAAGGACCCGATCAGCAGCCAGAGGATGATGTACATCCCGCTGATAAATTTGTTCATATTGGGAATCTTCCAGGTGTCCTGAAGCAGGTCATACCAGTGATCCAGGGTGAAGAGAATGAAGACGGTCACCACGGCATCGGAAAAGGAGCTGCCAACACAGAGCGGCTCTGTCCTGCGTGGTGCCTGCGCTCTCCTCCTCGGCCGTGTGCGCTGGGGCTGCGTAAGCCAAGAGCCCCAAGAGCCCCAAGTGCCCCAAGCACTCTAAGCACCCCGAGCCCCAGGAGCCCCAAGTGCCCCAAGCACTCTAAGCACCCCGAGCCCCAGGGGCCCAAGTGCCTCAAGCGCCCCAAGAGCCCCAAGCGCCCCAAGAGCCTGAAGTGTCCCAAGTGCCCGGCTGTCGCCGGCTCCACCTGCAGTGCGTCCTGCACGCGCCGCCCTCCAGGGCGCTTTGGGGGTACAAGTGTTACTGCTACCGGGGGTGCTGGCCAGGGAGGGCTCCAGCAGAGCCCCCCCCAGGGCTGCACTGCCCCACGGCGCAGGGCAGAGCCCCCATGGCAGGGCCCATCGCGGCCCATCTCTTCCCTCCGCAGCGTCACGCTGCCCTCCCCATGTGCCCGGCAGCCAAAGCAGCGCCCAGGGCTGCCTGAGCTGCAGCTGCAGCTCTGCCTCCCTGCACACAGATGGAGCACAGGTTGTGCCTGCACTGGGATGGTGCCAGCGCCTGGGATCGACACTGCACATCCTGGTGCACCAGGAGACAAGCTCCTGGAGAGAAGCTCCTGCGTCCCGCACAGAAACCCTCCCGAGCTGGAGGAGCCCAGGGCAGCAGGCAGAGCAGATGTTGCAGGGCAGAAATTGGGCTCTCAGCCCTTGTGACAGGAGCATCTTACCTGAAATAGTCCTTGTACTTTTCATTTGCGTAGTTGGAGTGGGTGTAGTTCTCAAAGAAGAAGACACCAGAGACAGCAAACACGTAGAAGAAAACAAGCAGGAACAGGAGGATGTAGGTCATGGCCTGGTGGGAGAGGCAGCTGTGGGACAGGAGCTCGGGAGCAGCTGCCCCGGGGGCAGCGGCTGCTCCAAGGCGCTCGGAGCCATCCTGGAGCACCGGGAGCGCTGGGGAGGGGGCGGTGGGTGAGGGCAGCTGCTGCTGTGCGGTAGGGACCGGCACGGCAGACGCTCTGCTGGGAAAGGCGCAGTGACCAAGGGGAGACGGGCAGTAGGTATGTGGCATATCAGTGGCTTTCCCACTGCTGCTGCGTCCTAGCCCACCTTCAAGGCCTTCACTATGGCCCGGAAGATCAGCCGGACCTGCTGGAAGCGGCAGAAGATCTTCAGGGAGCGGAGGATGCGGAAGACGCGTCGGACCCTCTTGGAGACAGACTGCTCGGCGATGTTGAACAGGTAGAGGAACTCGGGGATGAGCGACTGCGGGCAGGACGTGGGGCTCGCACCAGGAGCCACGGGCGGCCCCCCGCCCAGCCACCCCCTGCGCTGCAGCCGCGCTGGGGGGACCAGCCTGTGGAGAAAGCCCCTGGCCCCGGGACGGAGAAAGCAGGGTCTGCACCAATTATTCAAAAACTACAAGTCAGACCCAAAAACGGCTCCACGAATGCCCATGCTGTCTAGTTTGGGCCTGCCGTAGCCCTGTTTTCCAATCTCCAATGCTTTTCACCAGTGGAAGCGGAGCCCTTGCGAGTGGGTGACCCTGGAGGTGTGGGCAGCTGAGGAGACGCAGGGTGGTCCCGGTTGGGCCGAGCAGGAGAGCGGGGCACAACGCTGAGCAGCCCGAGCGGCAGGCCCGGCGCTGCAGCGGCAGCCGGAGCCCGCCGAGGGGTCTGCGGGGCGGGGGGGACCCTCTGCCCATCACAGCCCCACACCGGGTGCTCGGGGTGCTGCTTGGGGCTTTACCACAAAGGTGAGGACGCAGTCAAAGATGTTCCAGCCATTCTTCCAATAGCCCCTGAAGTCCACCAGCCAGTTCAGCATGATGTCAACGATGAAAATGACAGAAATGACCCAGACTGCTACCTCCAGGGCTGTGGTGATGTTGCGACTCACGCCGGCCACCTTCATCAGCTCTGGGGACCAGAGGGGACAGTTGTGACATTGCCAGAGGAGACCGGAGGGCAGGAGGGAGGGAGGGCGATGGGAACCACGGCAGCAGCCCCACGGCACGGGGGCCTGGGGGCGCAGCCAGGGGACCTGGCCTGCAGCCTGCGCACGGCGAGCCGGGGCTGCTCCCGCTCACCGCTTTTGATCATGAGCACTAGCGTGTTCAGGAAGATCAGGAAGATGACAAAGCTTCTGAAGAGAATGCCTGAGGTTCATCATTGAGGAAAACTGGGGGCATGAAATGCCTGTCGAACTCCACGGCCAGGACAAGCACAAATGTGAGCTGTGCTGTGGGACAGGCTGCTCCACAGGGCAGCTCGGCTCGGCCTCAGCGACAGGCTCTGCCAGTGAGAGGCAACTCCAAGCGCTGCAGAAGTTGCAGAGAGGTCCCCATGGAAAGCTGTCTGGGAGCAGCCACTCACCGGAGAACAGCGTTCCAGCAGGGCAGGGGCCTCAGCGCTTCAGCCCTCCGGCCCTCATCTGCTCATGCAGTCCCTGCTCATCCACTGCCAGGCACAGGCCACCCAGGCCACCAGCACATGGAACCCAGTTTGGCCCATCCCATACCAGAGCTTTCCCCGTGGTGTGCAGAGCCCTGTGTCCCGCGGACCAGCACTGCCGCGGCTGCCAGGCTGGGCTGGCTGTGGATACTGTGCAGGAGCCAGGACGCCCACAGGGCGAGGGGCGGCCAGCGGCTACTGCGGACCTCGATGCGGTTACGCAGGTGCTTCTCCGGCGTGACGAGCGTCTTCTTGATGGGCTTGATGTTGAAACGGACCAGCTGGTTGTGATCACTGAGCATCAGCTTCTTCTGCTTTCTGCCATCTGTGGAGAGACTCCATGGGGAACCTGCCGCCCCGTGCTCAGCAGGGGTGACGGGCACGTGCTTGGGGACCATGGCATCGCACGAGGGCTGCCCAAGCAGCACCCCCCATGCACCAGGGCCAGGGCGCTGCATCGCTGGAGAACGAAAGGACAGACTTTGCTGCGTCCGACCGCCCTGAGCGCATGTGGAGCTACTGCAACGAGCCGCGCACAGCCAGGCCCAGCCGTGCACCCGCCTTAACCAAGGCCTGCGCGGCCGCCGCGCTCCCTGCGCCAGCGCGAGCTTCCATCCAGGCACCCGGTGCCCGGCCTCCTTGTTCACTCCCTGTGCGCAGGCTGGGCCCGGCCTTTCGCTGGTGACTGCGCAGAGCTGCGCAGAGCGCTGCAGCCACCAGTGCGGGACGCAAGCGCAGGGACACGGGCAGATTCACAAGGTGGAAACAACTGCACCCTGTCGCACTCCAGCTCCTGCTTTCTGGGTTACTGGATGCAGGACAAATGCATCTCCCTGCTAGAGATAAGAGCTGAGCAGAGGATGGAAAAATGCTCAGCCTGGGCTGACTTGCCAGGTTGCAGCAATATCTACCCCAACCGAGGAGTGAGGAGAACACATCTTAATCTGCCCCTTTCAACTCTGCCGGAGTGAGAGATGGGCAGATCTGAGGGGTCCTCAATATTTACTTTACAGCCATAAGCCCTTGCTTTTGAGGGGGAGATGGTTGTTGGCATCGGGTGTCACGGGGCTCAGCTCTGCCCTATGCTGTCGGGAGCTGTCCCCGTCCCCACATTGCCAGGAGCCATCCCCAGCCCCACGCTGCCAGGAGCTGTCCCTGTCCCCACGCTGTCGAGAGCCGTCCCTGTCCCCACGTTGTTGGGAGCCGTCCCCAGCCCACGCTGCCGTCCCCGTCCCCACGCTGCCAGGAGCCGTCCCCAGCCCCGCGCTGCCAGGCTCTCGTGCAGCAGCCGCGCACGGGGCAGTGATGCAGGCGCCCAGGCTGCCGCCGGGCACACAGGCTCTGCCTACCGAGGAAGTCCCTGATGTTGTGCCGGGGGATGGCTTGGCTCAGGCCCTGCAGGTGATCCATCAGGTAGAACATGCACACCAGCTTGGAGCGGATGGCCTCCGCGCGGGGAAGCAGCTTCACGGGGGAGCAGCCCATGCCCCTGGGAGGCTCCGCGACGGGGAGGAGCAGAGGAGCGGCCGCGTGCACGGTGTCCGTGCTGGCCGAGCCCGGCGGGAGCCTGCCCTGCGGGTGCATGGCTGCTGCGCCGGGTGCGGAACACCACTGAGCTCACAGTGCGGAACGGAGGCGCACGGGAGCCGCGGAACAGCCGCCGCGGGAGCACGGAGCGCGGAGCGGCCTGTCCCGCTGCGGCCGGGCTGCGCAGCGCCGTGTGCGGGATTGACCGGCTCTGTGCAGCACCATGGTACCGACTGGGTCTGTGCAGCACCGTGTGTGGTACCAACCAGGTCTGTGCAGCGCCATGGTACCGACTGGGTCTGTGCAGCACTGTGCACGGGACTGGCTGGGTCTGTGCAGCACCATGTGCGGTACCGACCAGGTCTGTGCAGCACCATATGCAGTACCATTTGGGTCTGTGCAGTGCCATGTGCGGTACCAACCGGGTCTGTGCAGCACCATGCGCGGGCCCGGCTGGGTCTGTGCAGCGCCGGGTGCAGTACTGACCGGGTCTGTGCAGCGCTGTGCACAGCCCTGGCTCCTGCCCCCGCCGTCCTCCCCGCGCTGCTCGTGCAGCCTGCGGGCAGCCCCGGGCGCCGCCGTCCTTCCCTTCTCCAGGCCCAAACCGCGCCCTGTGCTCCCGGCCGCCACAGCCTCGCTCCACACTCCCCACTTCACTCCTCCCCTTCCTCTTCCCAAACCGCCCGCAGTCTGCGGGGCGTTTGGGGCCTGCACGGGCATTTTCAGGCGGGCAGCACCAGGCAGCGGCTCCGCGGGTGCTGCGGGAAGGGCCCCGCGCGGGCCCCGGCGGGGCGGCGGGACACGCGGGGAGGCGGCGCCGGCGGGCGGGGCGCCGGGAGCAGCGGCCGGGCCGGCCCGGGGCACCCGCC
>JAUBOD010000202.1:793477-810714 GCA_032353885.1 Nothura maculosa | reverse complement strand
TACCAGTTGCCCCCCCCCGCCTGAACCCAGCCTCCCGCCGTGATTTGCTCCCCCCAGCAGTCCCACTGATCCAGCCCTGATACTGGACACCCTCTCCCCTACTCCACCCAGTTGTCCTGGATCCAACCTTGACCTGTCCCATCTTGTCCACCTTGTCGGGCACCACCCTCCCCACTCAGATTCACCCTAACGCGGGTTGGGACAGGGACATGGAACAACCTCTCTCCCCTCTAAATTCTCCCTCCTCCCCCTGCAAAAGTAATTCCCAACCTAGGCCAGACACAGACCCCAGCACCTCCATCACATGTCCCCCCCCCCGTCCCGTCCCGAACTGGGATGGGCACATGGGTCCCCCCCACTCTGAATTGCTCCCACCAGTTGCCCCCAGTCTGGACCCAGGAGTCTCCTCCCAATTTGCCCCCTCCACTATGGGGGCAACTTCGGGAGATCAGGGATGAAGCAGTTGGGGGGAGGACAAAGGAGGGTGGGTTGTTCCTAGATCTGGGACTGGCTGGGGAGTGACACTGGGGGTGTGGGGGGGAGGGGCTGGCCTCCATGGGGGTCACCGGGGGCGGAGGGAGGGCTCAGTCTTGGCTCTGGGGACCATTTCCCCCTAGTTGTCCCTGCGCCAGCCTGGACCAGGATCCAGGACTACCCCCTGCCCAGTGTCCCATCCCCCTAGACCAGGACCTGCCCCGTCCCATCCAACCCATCCAATTCAGGCCAGATCCAGGACCTTTCCCCCAACCGGAGACCCCCATGGAGACCCCTTTCCCCTCCTGCCGAGTCCCCTCCTGATCCTCCAGGACCAGGATCCCTGCACTGGGTCCCCAGACACCTTTGCCCCTCTGGCTGGGAGTCTTGGTCTGTGTTCGGGCACCTTGGCAGGGTGGGAGGCTGTCCGGGGTTCAGGGTCCACTCTGGGGGCGTGACCTCACGGGTTTGGGGACAGGTTGTGGGCCGGGGTCCAGTCTGGGTCAGGGGCAAAGGAGTCTGGGAGTCCCCGTGCAGGGTCAGGGCAGCTCGGCCAGAGGGCAGGTCCTGGTGTGGGTCGAGGGATAACATGATGTGTAGGGGGGTCCCGGTCCTGGGGGTTCAGGGAGACTTGGCGAGGGGAAAGGGGTCTCCATGGGGGTCTCCAGCAGAGGAGCGGTCCCGGATCTGGCCTGAATTGGATGGAGTGGCAGAGATGGGGCAGGTCCTGGTGTAGGGGGGGATGGGACACTGTGGTGGGGGTGAGGGGGGAGAACGTGTCCTGAGTCCTGGGCCGGGTCTCGGCAAATTGGGTCGAGGGCAAATGGGGGGGAGCGGCAGGGAGGAGGTTCCCGCGGCCCCATCCCTGTCTTGGCTGCGCTGGGGGATGGAGTGCGGGGGCGGCCGCCTCATGAGGGAGCTCTAGGTCCAGGTCCGGGCTGGTGGGAAGTCCTGGGTGCAGACTGGGGCGGGGGAGCGAATGGGGGGGGGTCCTGAGTGAGGCTGTGGGATCGGGGACCAGCGGTGGGAGCGGTTCGGGAGGGAGCGGGGAGGATGCCCGGGGTCCCGTGTCTCCATCCTGCCCCAGGATGGATTGGAAGAGAATGACCCGAGTCCAGCTCCCTATCAATAAGCGCCCTCCCCCCCACCCGTGTTCCTCTGCTCAGCCTGGGATAGGGACATGGGAAATTTCCCCCTTTTCCGATAACCTGGACCCAGCAACTGCCTCCCAAACCGCCCCCCATATCCAGCGTGGATGCACCCCCCTCATCTCCTCCTCTGAAGTTCCCCCCCAACCCTACCCCAGACCCAGGAGCCCTCTCAGACCCTGGACTGGGATCTCCTCATCCTCCCCAACCTGGGCTAGGCACATGGGACCCCCTCCCGTCCCCATTAGCCCCTGACTCAGCCTGAACCCAGTCACATTTATGTGTGTGTGTATATATACACACACATATATACATATCCTCCATATATATATATATGCATTTAAGCTTGTTTTTGCTCTGCCATATATATACCCCCCCTTAAATATATATACCCCCTATATATATACCCATCTCTCTCTATACCCTCCTATATCTGCCCCTATATACGACCAGGCAGCACTCAGTAGCGACAGCCCCTAGAAGTGCTCTCCAAAAGTTCTCCTTTTTATTATTTCGTTGCTAGAAAGTGTACGACAGGCACTCAGCAGTTACAGTGGCGGGGCGACACTCAGCACAGAACAAAAGCCGGGAAATCCAGTGGGAAAAGGGGGAAAAAAAGAAGGGAAAAAAATACTAACTCTCCAGAAAAGAAAAGAAATAATACAAACAACCTGGCTTCTTAGGACCATATCCAGAGAGTGCAACTGGTCCAGGACTGTCCAGCGATGGATGTCTCTAACTGGACCCTGCGCGGTCCAATTTGAGATAGGAAGAGGATGAGGTTGTGAAGAGGACAGGGTTAGCAAGACGATGAGCTTGGGAAGAGGAAGGGGTTGGGAAGAGGATAGGGTTGGGAAGAGGCTGAAGGTGGAAAGAGGAAGAGGTTGGGAAGAGGATGGAGTTGGGATGAGACTGAGGTTGGGGAGAGGATGGGGTTGGGAAGAGGCTGAAGGTAGAGGAAGAGGTTAGGAAGAGGATGGAGTTGGGATGAGGCAGGTTGGGGAAAGGATGAAGTTGGGAAGAGGCTGAGGGTGGAAAGAGGAAGAGGTTAGGAAGAGGATGGAGTTGGGAAGAGGAAGGGGTTGAGAAGAGAGTTGAAAAAAATATCTGAGACGTAAGAATACAAAATAAATCTGCTCCCGTTTTGTTGAGCGGTGCAAACACCATGCAAACTTTATTATTATCATTATTAATTTATTTTTCTTTATTTTTTTTGGTTAGTTCATTGGTTTTGCGTCAAAACCCCAGGTTGTTTCTCTTTGTTTTTGGGCGACGGTACTGCGCCGTAGGTCACATCTGCACGGCTTCGCAAAACAGGAATGCCTGTATACGGACTGCTAGGATGTCATATAGTAAACCTGACCCGCACGTACATGTATACATTTCACAGAAATGACTCTGTATCTCATCAACGGATACACAGCTCTGGTTACATTGAACAGAAATAAGAGAACGACGGCATCATTTCTGTAGGTCGTCAATAGTATATATATATATATATATATATATAGTAAAGGCTTAGAAATCGTCAGCAGAAAGAACTGTAAAACGCAGCAAGCTAAGAAAGGACAACATTTCTTTTTGAGGTGTGTTTGTCTCCATCATGCAGCATAACACCAAATTCCTCTTTTTTTGTGTTTTTTTTTTTTTTTTTTTTAATAGGATGCCAGGGATTTAAGGCACTTGCAACAACGCCAGATAGCCAAGTCATGGTCTCAACCAATGGGACAGATGAGTTAACGGTACCGTTGACATAAAAGTCAATAATACTGACAATCGTGACATTAATTCAAGTCTACGTTGCTCCATAAAAACATTACATTACAAAGAAGGAAACGGAGGGGATAATGCTGTGGGACGCAAAAAGAAAAATTAAAAAAAGGCATATGTGTATACCACAAAATACCGACAGAAATATCTATTTACAGAAATATTTGCCTGTGGTCCTGTTGTTAAATAAGGGGTTACCTATGGGTAATGCGGCACAGTACGAAGCTACAGGTCGCCTGTATCTTAAGGACACCAATCTTAACACGCTTGCTATAAATATGGCAGCTGGTTCCCCTTATAGGAAGACACAGTCGCCCCATTTATTTTTTTTTTTTTAAAAAAAGAGGAGACCAAGAAGTAAAGACAGTATGTGGAAACATGGAGGCAATCAGTTGGTGTGAATATATATATATATCTATATATATTATGCAACTCAAATATATTACTTGTAAATGAAGACGTATATTATCAATATACATATGCTAACCATGTTTAAAAGATGGGTCGTAGAGGTGAGGGAAGTCAAGTGAGGTGTTTGGTTATCAAAATAAATCTATAACCAATGCAGTGCATACCACACGAGTCGGGTTATCATTATTGCGTGCGGCACAAGGAAAAAAGAAACCGAGAGGTGGAAAGAGAATAACCCCTTTCTAAAATGTCCTGCGAGGTTCTCAGTTCTCCCACCTCCCCCCCAAAAAAACAAGTCCTTGCTTGACTTGAGCCCTGGACCTCAAGGTTGGACTTGAACCTCAAGCCCTAAACATTGCACAACCTCCTCTTTATGGGCTTCTGTGTCTAATGTAGTCATCAAGCGAAGACAGTGGGGGGGATGTGAAGATGGAATTTGGCTTTAATGCAGCTGGGCAACTCTTGGGTTGGTAGGTCACCTCGCCGTTATTTTAGCCCTAGTATTTAGTATTCAACCCTTAAGATGAACTAGTTCTGCGTAGATTTGTCCTAGGCAAGCGATGCCCAGTGGACGCGGTTACTGTCTTCTCCTCGTGGTTTCCAAGGCAAACACGATGCCCGACGTGATTAACGGATAGAAGAAATAACCTGGCGTTATTGCGCTGAAGACGTTAACTCGCTTGTCTAAAAAAGCACGGAGAAAGCTCAGTGAAACAGGCTGGTTTTAAGGAAGGGGCCTGTGCTAACCGAGCTCTTCGGCCAGCTTTAGATACTGTTGAGACTGTCATAGGAGTGGAGAAAAATGTCTTTTGAGTAAGCTCTGCTCAGACTTCCCAAGTCATCTGCATTGGGAAAGTGGAGAAGTGTTGAGAATTAGCATCATCAGAGTTAAAAAAAAATATATTTTAAGTGTTGAATCCTTTTGGAGGTGAAGCTACAACTCAAGAGATCAAGGTCAAGGCAAAGACTCTTGGCCTTTGGGGAAATACTCCTGCAATGAAATGACGCATGGAGGTGGACATATATGTACCATAAAAGCCAACAATTCCAAAGAGTCACCAGGATGTGCAGGAGAACTGCCAGTCCTAGGAAGGAGATGACCTGCTGTGACTAGCACAAGTTGGTCTTCTGAGTCCAGTGCAAGATCTCCCTTTAATCCCACCAACTTTTCTGTGGGTGTCTCTTCTGAATTACTCTGGTGTGGCATTAAGATTGCATTTTGAGGTGCAATCTTCCAGACAGAATGACCATCCTGGCCCTGTACCATGTGTTCTTGCTTGCAAAATAAACATGGAGGAGATGCCAAAATGGAGACTTAATGTTTTCTCAGAGCTCAATGGAAAGCGATGCCTCTTGCTACATATTTCTGAAATGGCTGTGGACTCAGTACCTATATTGGCAGATGAAGGATGTACATAGCACCTGTGAAGTACATTTCGGGTCTTAAAATCTCCCTTTGGGTAAAAGTCAAGCTTAGTTTCAAGCCTAAGAGCCGATTCATAAGACCAGTTGGCTGCTGTCACTTTTACATCTGTTATTTAAGTGCTATTTTATATGTAAGATGAATAATTTCATGATTTTTTTTTGTCATGCAGTTATGTATCTGTACCAGAAAGAAAGAATAACATCCCTTGTGTTGTTCCACTCTGTTCTCTGCTGTAGATAGGAAGCAACCCATATCTGCCCTAACAGTCCTTAACAGCATCTAGAGCAGTTGTGCTTTTATTACGTCAGGTTAAATCGCAATAAAAAAAAATCTCCAAAAGAAAGAGGAACGGTAACATTCAGTCCCATCATGAATACTGCTCACAAAGAAAAAGGACAAATCTTACAACTGCTTTGACACCAACTCTTGGACCAGTGAGGGTTTTTTTTTGTGTATGGTCCACCCTTCTTTCTACACTGGCCTACAGTAGAAGACCTACAGAGCTTGACGTGCGGGAGGAGCCCTGATCCTGTACTGCACTTAGTGGCAGCACTTAATAAATTACTATTGATCCTACCGATAAAAGCCAGTGCCTCGCAGCTAGAATTGCATCTTACGCTACGGTATCTTTCAACTTGGATAATTAGAGCGTCGCAAGAACGTCGTGGTGATAGAAAACGTATCTCTTTACCGGTGAAAGGCTTTGCGTCAGGACCACCACATGTCAACTGCTATTTTAAGTTTGAACAGAAAACATGAAGAGCACTATTGTCATCTAAGCGAGAAGTCCTAATGCCACTGTAGTTACTGTAGCAGCATCAATCAAGGCATCATGGTGACCCCGAGCACTAATCCTCCCCAACTCTTTCAGTTCTGCTGGCAGCCACGTCCCAGGAAGCTGTCTTCAGCAAGGCAGAAGCAGGTAAAAGAAATACATTAAAAATCTATGTCCCATCCTGAGTTGTCATCAGGGGGCGGTTCGTCGTTGTCCTCAGGGAAGCTGTCGAAATTGCTTGTGTCCGTCGGAGATGCAACCTGTTGAGAGAACAGAGGTAGAAGGTGGGGCGGTTGACCCTGCTCGTTGCACATGCTGGCAGAAAGACATTGGTATTCCTAGGATGCATCTGCATTTCCAGTGATGGATTTTGACACAAATGAGTTTGCCCTGAACTGTAACAGAGCCAAATATTAATGTTTCCAATGAAGCTGAAAGTCTGAGTTTCATCCATCTAATAGAATTAATAGAATTATGAAAGCTAAGTACCTTTCTCTCTCTCTCTTTTTTGGGGGGGGAGGGCAAGGAGGGAGACTAAAAAGTGTAATTTTAAACCTGCCGTAATTAGATAATTTCTATGCTTTATGACAATAATTAAAACTTTCCTTTGCCAGGCTCCCAATAGATTCAATGTAATTTTAAAATCAGAACAAAAATAGACCAGCTGCTCTTCCAGGCAAAAATAATGTGAGTTTTACTAGAGCAAAGTCAGTGCTTTGAGCAGCACCTCAAGGTCACCAGCATAGATTTGGAGAGGACCACATTGCCCATGGCAAGGCTGTTTAAGGAAACACCTTAGATACAGGATAATCATTTCATGTCCCTTGCGTAGCTGCTGCAGAACTTGGAGTCCAGTTTGTGAACCAATTGGCTTGTGAGGAATTCTGGCCCAGAGTCTGCACTTCTTTAGGAAGAGGCACTAGGACCAGGAATGTCCTTGCAGGGCCCCTGCCACCATCATAGACTCCAGTGGCAGTACTAAGGCTTCACTGCTTTCCTGAAGCAACATCCAGAAGCAGGTTGTCCTTCTGGTACACAGAACTGAGAACTTTTGCTCACATCTACTTCAAACAGTGTGATATTATATATATATGGGTGACAGCATATCACTTTCTCTGGGACAATCACAGACATGTTCCCCATTAGGAAGGCACTGGGCCCAGGCATATACATCCTGTTAAGGCCAAGAAGCAACTCCAGCAAGACTCCTGTTGTTCTGCTTGGGGGTTAGACAGCATAGATGCCTTGAATCTCACAGAGGGTCTTGTACTTAATCCCTCCTTTTGTCCTTCATGGCAGACTATGAGCTGCCATGGAGCTCATGTTTCAACATCCATGTTGTTGTAGGGATGTTGTTGTTTCAACATCCATGTGGAAGTAGGGATGGCTGTGCAAAGGAGAACATGTGGATTTAGGGCACAGGAACTCCCCATGTAGCAGCAAGGAGGTGGCTACTCGGTTGAAGAGATGACTACAACTATTGTCCAATACAATGAAGATCAAACTTGACTTCATGTTGGGTGAAAGCCTTGGATACATTCTCCCTAAGCTAAAAATCCAGTAAGGAAAAACATATTTGGACCAGGTTACACCTCAGTCAACCAGGCATTGAAACTGTAAGTAAAGGGGAAAACTCAATCTCAATGTCTGACTTGGCAACACATCCCACAATAGGAGAAGGAGGCAGCAAACTCTCTTGCTCCTTCATTACCAGGAAAAACAAACGGTGCTGGAGGATTTAGCTGTGGAATCCTGCGTGGTGCTGCAGGAGGTAGAGGACCACGTGTGGACCGAGCAAAGGGGCACAACGCAATGCAATTGCAAACACCATCTCTCTTGATGATCCCGCAGGAGAGGCACGAAGGGAAAAAGGATTAGACTGAAACAAGTGGGGGGGCAAGGTAATTTCTGCCAGCTAATCCTGTTTGTTTTCCCTTTGCAGCGGGCTCCATGGCTGAAGAGCTCACAAAGACATCAAAGGAAGGGCTTTGCTGCAAAAGAAAATGAGGAGTGCTGTCCCTCCAAGCCTGCCCCCAGTTAAAGATAAACTAGCTGGTAGCAGAGCTTTTCATGTAGGACACGGATGCAGGAGAAAAGGTCAAAAAGCACAAAAGAAAAGATGAGGGAGAAAGGTTAAGCAAGGAAGGAAGAAGGCAAACAAAAATCCCACTTGCTCCACCAAAAAAAAAAAATAAAAGAACTAAGAGAAAGAAAGACACATCAGAGAAAAAGGGGGAAAAAGCAGCAGCTTTCCGTGGCAATATGAAAAGCAAAGGATGAACCAAGTGCATCTGGTGAAAAAAGCAATACAACCATAGCAGTGAGAGACCTTTTCGTCCTTTTTCCCCCTGGGAAGACACCTCTTCCTAAGACCCTAAGGCCCTAAGACCCTTGAAGAGATTGCCAGGAGACAAAGTGCATATGGAAACACCTCCAAAACTTCTAAACTGACTTTGTCAGAAACAGAAAACAGGCAATGAACTTACACTGGGTATTATAGGAGGTGTCAGTGTCCCTTTTCGCAGCCCTTCCCAGTTAAAGCCTTCAAACCATCTGGAAAAGAGAGAATAAGAAAGCACATCGGGAAGTTAGACATACAGCTGAGGTATAATTGCAGCACAGAATGATATTTAAATTACTTCTGCAGTTATGTTCTTCAAAATTGTCTAATTAGTGTTAATATTTCTTCTTGTAATCATTACATATGCATTTTTTTCAGCTTCAGCTAACAAAGTGTGTGGAACAACCCAGTGGAGTTTAAATTCCACGTGCTCAGAAGACCACTGTACTTCACAGCAGGTGTCCTGGCAGCTGCTGTTTGCTCCCTATAGGGTTGATCTCCCTCAACCAAGACCCTTTATATATATATGTGTGTATGTCCTCCTCTCCATCTGCTTCTGCTTGAGCTTTGGCAGCTCAGGCTGGTGGGGTGAGCCATGAATTGAACATTCAATGACAGCTCATTGGCATTGTTTTGGGGATGGGAGCAGAGAAGGACCAGGGGGAAACCTTGGAAAGGGATTCTACAAACCAAGAAATAAAGTGCAAAGAGTCTGAGTTGTTTACAAATGACCATCTGCGCTGTAATAACCCAAATGTGGAGGTGTTATGCAATGTACGATGCATTTTTGCTCACAGGTAAGGCTAGAAGATATACCAAAATTTTGAAGGAGGGGAAAAAAAATCAGATGCAAATTAAAGTCTAAAGCACGAAGGAAGGTATAAGCCAAAGGAATTGAAGAAAATGGATTTTCACAGAAAATTAAAGCCTTTCAAAGGAATCTTTCCATGAGTTAAAATGATGGATGGTTGGAAAGGATGCTTACTTGTGCTTTTGGATGTCTTTTACTCCATTTTTCAAGTTCCCTAATCTTTCTGATGGATTGTCCCTGTAAAAGAAATAACAATATAGGTTACTACTTTTTTTTAATCACACCATGGGAGTCATTTCTCTGTGCCTTTGACAGAACCAAATACATTTCATGCATTACCTGCATAGTTTTTTAATTAAGTTAGCAGCATTTTTGGCAATCTTCTTTGGAAATTCAATCATGTCAATTCCCCTTAATATGATATTGTAGGTCTTCATAGGGTCTGGGCCTGAGAAAGGTGGACTTCAGAGGAGACACAAAGAGAAGGATCAAAAGCTTGCCTTTAAAATAGCATTAAAGCCTGCTATATTTATATTTATCTATACACAACAAATCATCATTTCCAATAAAACATTGTGCGAGAAATGAGAGAAACGATGACAACCAGAAATGCTTTGCCTCCTATGTCATAGAATCATAGAATGCTTAAGGTTGCAAGGGACCTCAGAGGTCACCCATCCAGTCCAACCTCCTGCTCACGCAAGGTCACCTAGAGCACGTGGCACAGGGCTGCATCCAAGCAGGTTTTAAAGAAGGAGACTCCACAACCTCTCTGGGCAGCCTGTTCCAGGGCTCTGGCACCCTCACAGTCAAGAAATAATCCTTGGCTTATTTTCTTTTTGATGCTGTGACACATCATCCTTGGGGACTGACTAGGTTTCCCTTGGCTGAACATAGCTGAGACAGGTTGGGTGAAGCACAGCAGTGCATGAACAAACAGTTCTCAATGTGGAGAGTAGGGTTGTCTTGCTTTGGGCTATGCTATCATGTCCACACCTAACATATGACAGAGCCAAGTACTGCACAAGTGCTTAAGAAATGCAAACAAAAACAATATTTTTGGTGACAACACTTGTATCTAAACTAAACTAAGGGAAGGGATGGCTGTAGTGACTCAAGTCTCCACCCCGTGAGTCCTAGTGCTCTTCCAGATGAGGAAGATCCCACTACATTCGCCACCACTCTGCAGGAACTGCAAACCCTTTTCCTACCACCTCAACCCAAAGCTGAGGGTTAGAAAGGAAATTAAAACATACATATATATACACACATATATACACACATAGGGTTCAACAGGATAGCATTTAGATTCTCTGGGCCACAACGGCCCAGAGCAGGCCCAAGATGTCCGCTCGGCATCTTCCAGGTTTCTAATCAGAGTGACAATGGCAGAAATGCTCTGCTCTATTTTTATCAGCATACCCCGGCTCCAATGCCCATACCTGCCAGTCAGAAGTTCATACATTAAGATTCCCAGTGACCAGTAGTCTGCCGAAATGTCGTGACCTTTGTTCAGGATGATCTCTGGGGCTACGTACTCGGGAGTCCCACAGAAAGTCCATGTTTTCTTTCCAAATCCTATTTTCTTTGCAAAGCCAAAATCGACCTGTGAAGGGAGCCGAATCGCATCAGGGCAAAGAAATGCAGGCAAACTCTTTCCTTCGAGCAAAGCAGAGCAGCAACATGATTTCCTCATGGGAATATTATCATAATCAAAGCAGCGTGGGCTGTTCAGAAAGCAGATGGCACCCATGATCTATTATTATTATTGCCAATTTTGCCAATTTATCCTTGCCAATGTTTGGTTGACGCAACTTAAATTGTTCGCAGCTCAGGTTGTTTTTGATTTTTATTGACTTTTTTAAGCTCAGCAATGAATTGTTCCGCTTAGTTCATTGATTTCAGAAGGAAAGAGCAGTGCTAGCACATGCAGCTCACACTGATCCTCCTCCTCCTCCTCTAACTGAAACTCAACTGAGAATCCCCAAAGACACCTTCAGGCAGGGTGAGAAGTGGGGGACTGTATTTTCTCCCCATTTAACCCCACAAAAGTCATGCCTGAGCTCTCTAGCTGCTTTCCATCCTCCTGACCATGGAGGCATCCGCTGAGTGGCTGGAAGCAATCACGAAAAATTGGATTGTACTGGGAACCCAAAGAATCCCAAGATGACCTATGTTTACTGAGATTGCCTTATTTTCTGGCTCTGCCCACTTGTCCATCAATGGTCAGCTCTGCCCTCCCTTGCCCTCAGGGCTGTGTGTGCCCACACATAGTGGTCTGCAGCACACTCTGCTGTCCCTTGAAAGCCATGAAACATTCCTTCACCTTCTCAAAACACGGCAATCCTAAATGGACTCCATCCTCAAATGACTGGGGTAGATCATGCTGCAGCATTTGAGATATACTTTTCTTGTCTCACACTCTGCAGTCCCAATGGATGACCCACCAGCAAGATCAAAGACCACAAAGGCCTCAGATGGTGTCATTGGGGTGCATGCATCTAATCAAAATGGTCTGACCTACTGCTCCTGGCAGTGGCTGCTACCCTCAGTGTCTCTTTCCAGAGATGGGGAAGACTCCTTCATCCAAGAGGCAGAGATGTTGGCCCTTGGTGTCTCTCAGGGTGGTGGGAGGTCATCAGCTCCTCTTGGAAACAGCCCTCTTTTTAGGGTGGTGGTGTCTCATCTTTCACAGATGTAGAAAAGTCTTTTTTTTGACTTTTTGTTTTGGGGTTTTGCTTTTCTTTTTTGTTATTTTTTTTAAGTGAAGCTATGGACTCTTACCAGCTTGGCATAACCTCGATGATCCAGAATGAGGTTTTCTGGCTTGAGGTCCCTATAGATGATTCCTTTGGAATGCAAGTAGGCAAAAGCTTCGACCACGCATGCGGTATAAAACCTGGTTGTTGAATCTTCAAACGAACCTCTGTGTAATACGAGAAAGGAATAAGAAAGGGAACTGCAATTAGTTTTTACAGGATCAGGCTGCTACCACCCATCATCAGGGCTCAGTTCCATAAGGTGTTAGCCGTTCTACCCAGAGTCAAGTCAATCATGTTCCCTTTTACATTCCAGCCACAATAAATATCAAATGCTCATGTTTTATTTTATCACAGCATCACATAGGTAATTATTTTAGCTAAGTCCCTTACAAGTAAAAAGTGTTTTTTTTTTATTACAAACCCTTGAGTTTTGGGCCATGCACACGTTTTGATCCCCACCTACTGGGACATTCAAAACCTTATGAGGCTGATGTTTGCAACTGAGAAAAAAAGCAAAAAAGGAGAAAACTGTTGCAATTTGAAGCATTAATTTCAAAATCAGCAGAAACCATGCTTTTTTCATCCTTGTTTCCTCTTTGAAAAGCCCCTAGAGAAGGAAGCTGTGTGCCTGCTGCAAGGCAGATTAAAGCACTTCTAAGCTAGATGGCAGCAGACCCACAATTTAAAGGCTAGAGAAGCACAGATTAAATGACCAGGCTCTGTAAATTAGATACGAAATCATACAGATGCACGGCAATGTTGCTACCATCCTAATTTTAATGGTCCAGAGAAGGTATGTTCTCAGGAAAAATCAAAAACATTCATTTTAGATAGTTAAGAAATTCTATATGCGTTTCTTTCACTTTTTTTTTAGCTATAGGAAGCTGTGTTCAAAGTATGACGCTATTAAATAGCTATAACTGATTTATCACACTGTTTCCTGCTCCAGAATTATGCTATGTTCACATATCATGTGCACACACACAACCCACCTTCTTCTTTGTCTTTCCATGTTTAAAACTCAAACTCCTGCAAGTTCAAACCCTCAAAGAGAGGAACCCCCTGCTGTCAGACAGAGCATGACAAAATAGCCTTCACTAGCATAATCTTGTATTTATCTGATGCAGCTTAAATCAGTTCTTAGGGTATTCTTGGTTATAATCAGATTCACTTGATCTAGAGTTAATTGTGTGAGAAAAGATGACTTCCCAGTCTCACCAGGATCTTAAATCAAAGCATGGTCTT
Source organism: Nothura maculosa (assembly GCA_032353885.1). NCBI lineage: Eukaryota > Metazoa > Chordata > Aves > Tinamiformes > Tinamidae > Nothura > Nothura maculosa. The sequence goes on along the minus strand of JAUBOD010000202.1, from coordinate 797,551 downwards.
GCACATGAAATACAAAGATCTTTGAGATTATCTGAAAGCCTGCTGGAAAATATCCCACTTTTTTAGGCAACAGTTTCTTCAGACTTACCTGTCCCTGAGAATTGTCCAGAGCTCTCCCCCTAGACAAGCTTCCATCAGCATGTACAAATACTTGCTGTCCTTGAATGTCCTGTAGAGCCTATGTTGGCAAACAAGAGATTACAGTCAGAGACCCCTTGTCTTGTAGACCACGGGCAAGGCATTTATGGGTATCTCTTCAGGCCTCTATACCCAGTGGTAAATACTTCAGGAGAAGTTTAGTGTTTGAAGGCAGAACATATTGCGGACAACAGGAGCAAAGCTCCATCACTATTCTAGGTAGTAAAAAAATGAAATTAAGCAAATAAAAACAGGGCATTCAGTACTAGCTGCTTTGCTATATTTTAATATTAAACCTTTATGTTTTTTTTTCTTTTTTTTTTCTTTTCCCCCAAAGCTCTTTTTATTGTAGGGCTATCCTCTTTATCTGATAATCTTAACATTTTGTGTCAAAATGTTCCATGACATTAGCCGAGCAATGCAGACAAAGCTTGATAAGATGCATGTATAGGCTGAAACAATTTGCAAGGACTATTTGGCTTGGGTCTAGGTAATGGGGACACATTGAGGAATCGGATCATAAAGATCATGGACATGTAAAGGGAACTGAAGCCACACACAGTGTCATCCTGCTTCCTCCAAGTAGCAGCAGTTGTGGCAAATGAATCAAATGTGAAGGTGAAATAAATCCTTCAAAAGTAACTAACAGCTCCGATGGTGATAAAAAGCAGGCAGAGTGCCTTTTGCTTTATTCCTCCACTTTAGTTTTGGTGGAAATAGCCTTGGAGCAAACAACTTGTTGCAAAGGAGACTTCTGTGGTTATGGCAAAGGCATCGGGGAGCTTCAAGTCAATGCTCTGCATCAGGACTGAGAAAGAGCTAAGGAGACCTGCTGGTCCCAAATTGAGTTTGGGATGCATTTCCAAGAGCTCTCAGGAGTACCTTGTTATTGAGAAGAGCCAGGATGGTGGAGGTGTTCCCAAGGGCTCTGAAGGAAGAGGCTGACTGGTTTCCACCCTGTGCTAACAAAGCATCTCTAGAGCTTCTTGAGAGCAGAAATGTTCTTCAGCAGAAGCCATAGGCCTTGGTCATCTCTTTAAGCGGGGGATGAATCCTCCTTGTGAGGTTCCCTCTGCTCTGTGCTAAGTTAAGCCTCAGGCTTAATTCAGGCTTGGTGTAATGCTGGTAGCATGGTGAGAAACCCCCTCTTCACTATGGACAGGGTAATCTCACGCTGTCCTGTAGACAAGCTCATCCTAAGGTTCCGTATTAGCAGATGCTTGCAGGGAAGCTGTGGCCCAAATATTTCTGTAGTGATGCTAGGATAATTTCTATCGATTTTTCATGGCAATACAGTTTTAAATGCTAACTTTTTTTCTATATTTTGCAAGTATTTTTCCCCAGGACATGTATAGGCTGGAGGAATGGTACCTTACGATGAAGTCTGAGTGGGCACTCTGCATAATCTGCTTCTCTGACCGTATGTGCTCCTGCTGCCTCGTGTCCACTATGTGCCGCTTCTTCAAGATCTTCATGGCAAACGTTTTTGATTCTTCACTTTTCAACTGCACCTGGGACAAAGGAAGCAGACCCAATGGTGAGAAACACATTTTAGCACACGTCTTCCCATGCCGCAAGCTGCGGCGATTTTTAATATAATGCTTATCACAGGTGGCAAGGAATCTCCCCACTGTCAAAAAAGCTAAAGGAAATAAAATAACATACATCAAAAGGCATCTTTAAAACTTACTGCCTCAAAGGGAAAATCCAACCATCAGCAAAACTCTTGCTAAGATGCTGCTAGATACAATATGCACAAAGCCTTCGCCTGTAACTAGTTGCTAATAACACATGCACCGACACTGGCAGGGATATTTGGGCTGTGAATATTTTTCAACATTCACGCTGCTTTGTCATGTTATTCCTTTCAATCTCGAGTTTCAATAACCTATTTTTAGGCTTGTTTCCTGAAATGAGGGTGAAATGATCCCTCTGCTTGCTTGCCAACAATGCCATAGTAACTTCTGAACCCCAGAGCTTTTCCAGGTAGTGCTGCAAGGCATCCACAAATCTCAAAGACACTCCTCGTACCACCAATTGGTTGAGACTAACTGCTGGGTAGAGGAGAAAGACCCCAAAGAGGGTTGGCAAGGCAGGAAAGGCAGGTGGACGGAGGTGTTAAATATTCCCTTCGTGTTAAATATTCCCTTCAGCAGGAGCTGGGTGCCCAGGCTGCACAAGAGCAGAAGAAACATTGCAATCCATTCCCTGACATGTGTATCAGAGCAGAAATGAGGCTGGAGATAGAGGGGAAGTGAAAAAAAATGCACAGGCAACAGATTCAGAAACACAAACCCAGGAAAAAATGGACTCAGATGCTTCCACAACTTATGGAGAAACTTGCTTACTAGGAAGGCTGAGCTCAAAAATGGACAGTATTTTATCTCCCAAGTTGAAGCATGACATCGTTTTGGATCCACCCAACCTCTTAAAAGTCAAATTCTCCATTTCAAGTCTTTAATGACTTTCTAGTCCAACAGCTTACTGTCAACCAGCGGAAACAGAGTCCCATATATCCACCTGCCTCCTGGAGATGAGCACCTTTTGTGGCATCTAAGAGGCCTTCAGGAATGGTAGAAAGAACAAGTGGGATCTCCTCCATCTCCTCCTTTTTCCATACATTCCTACAATTTCCAAATGACTTGATATCACATTGCTCAAACATACACAGTAGTACCAGAACTGGCAAGAGGAATATATTTTTTATCACCGTCTGTCAGCTACCCTGGCACATGCTTCAGGTTGTGCTCAAAGCAGACATTCATTTCAGTTGTTGGAAATTAATCTATCCATCTTTTCCTGACAACCATCTTTACTTGCCATCCCTTACTAGTCACCACTAAATCATAAAGAAAGAAGATCAAATCAGAAATCCAGCTTGTCTTTTAGATTAGGAAATAACATTCATAGAATTGCATTTTTATGTAGCATTTTTTATTTTCTTCATAACAGAAATATGGGCGGATACTAGATATAGCAGTATATTCAAAATTCTTTCTTGTAATCAAAATCTCAACTACGTTCCTTCCTCTCTGTTTCTTTTATTCACATTATAGTTCAGACCCTGGGGCCTCTCCCAGGTATCAAGCTGGTCCTGAGATGTCCTCTCTAACCCACAAAGACACATACAGTTGAAAGAAACCAAAACCAAAAGGTAGACTCTGAGTTGGTCAAATAATACACCACACCAACTCTCAACAGAACCACAAATGCTTCAGAAATGCACACTAATAAATAAGAATCCACTTTCTACAGTTAAGTATTTCCTTGTAAATGCTTTGATGTATTTGTGCTACCTTAGAGGCTTCATCCTTAATGACCCAAGACACAGGTGTTACAGTTCTTTACATGTCACCAACATAAATCACATCTGCTCACTGCCTTTTAGAAAGAAGCTGAAGAATTTCACCGTATGCAACTTGTATTTTTCTTTTAAAACTCCTCGGAGTTTCAACATGATGCTGATTTAGGGGATGAAACGACGGCAAAGGTAAAGAAAAATCCAAGGTCATATCAATGTCCTTGAAGAAACAGCAGGTGGCTTTTCAGCTGCCCACTTGTGTCTTACTCTTCTCATATCTCAGCTGAAGACCAGAAGATCACAGCATCAAAATTTTCTAGCAGAGTGAGTTTTTTGCTTGAGGAAAGCTCTGAAATGCATATTTTTAGGAAGAGGAGGAAAAAAATGCGTAGGCCATCTGCTCCAACCCAGATGTTTTGGGAATGGGGTGGCACAGAATTTACCGAAGCTTGCCAAAAAAGTGAAGGTTTGATAGGACTTGGCAGGTATTTATTGGCCTGCTCTTAGCTTTTCCCTGTTTTCTAGATGTATGGATTGAATAAAAAAATTGCTACGAGCAATCACAGAATCACAGAATCACAGAATCACAGAATCTACAAGGTTGGAAGGGACCTCTAGAGATCATCTAGTCCAAC
>JAUBOD010000202.1:783190-793377 GCA_032353885.1 Nothura maculosa | reverse complement strand
TGTCAACCAGGACTCCCAGGTCCCTCTCTTCAGAGCTGCTCTCCTAGAGGAAAAGGAGCTACACAAGCAAGATGCAACCAGGGTTATCCTGATCATGCAACTTACCCTCAAACATGTGCCTGACTGTGCCCTGAGCCCCAAGGTAGGATGTGACCTGTCCACAAACCACCTATCCTCACCAAACTTTGCTAGTGGAGCTACGTCCTTCACCAGGAGAGCCAACTCAACCACTTCTCAGTCAATTTGACAGTTACTCAAAATTATATAATGAAGAGTGGTCCTCTTCCACTTCTAGTATGCTACTTTAGTAACATGAAATGTGATGGTTTGTCCACTTTTTTTTTTGTCTGTCCCAAAGGATTTTTTTTAACTACTTTACTTTTTTTTTCTTTTTTTTTTTTTTTTTTTTGAGGAATGTCTGGACCCATGAAGAAGAGCCCAAGAAAGCAGCCTGCTTCCCTATACTTGTATGGCTTCCAAATAAATATGCCAAAAGAAATTAATGAGAGAGAGGAAAAAAAAAAGGGGCAGCATTTCTATTTGATACTTGATAATGTTATCGCTGTCACAAATGTTTAAATATAGATCAAACAAGAGGTTACACTTAGCCAACACAAGAGTTGGCCTTCACGCCACAGCAGAAATCAGATACAATTTCCACTTGCATTCTTAATCTGCTTCATATTACAGCAGATTTGACAGCATTTGAGAGTGCTGGATGATTAGTTTGTACCAAAACATGCAGTTGAGATGCAAGAAATGGGCTTATTTTGGGATCTCTTTTCCTTTGGATTATTTTTCTGCGTGGTTTGATGAGCAAATTTACCGCTGTTTGTGCATATCTGAAAAAATAAACCTTACCAGCTTCCCCTCCTCCTTCAGCCTGCCTACTCTTGCTCTCATTTTTCTACTGCCAAATAGGGCTAATAATGACAACTATTTTCTTAATGTAAATCGGGGAAAATCCATGCCCTTCTACTCTTTTTGCAAGCAATATTTTTCAAAATTAAACCCAAGATAGCAAATAGAAAACACTTCTAATGCTAGTCCAATTTGGCTAGCCTACTGATTCATTCAGAGTAATTATTTTATACATTATTCAAGTTTCAGTTTCATTTTGAAATGCTGTTTCACAAATGGAAAAGAAAATTTCAAGTCATGGGGACTTCTCATTTATCAAAAACAAATAAACAAAAATCCCAAACAAACAAAAACCCCAACCTCAAAAGATGTACACACACATATACATATATATATGTGTGTATATACATATATATATGTTATACACATATATATGTGATGTATATATGCATATTTTTCTACATCTATAGGAAAAGCAAATAGGCTGCTGAGAACAAACTGTGCCCCAATTATCATGAGAAAAATAGCCCCAGGAACCACAAAAGCCATGGAGATACAAACCTTGGGGAAGGAGGAACTGGACAGATGTGGTTGGAAAGTTAACCTTTCAAACCAAGCTGCCATCACAATATCCTAAATGCCACAGAATAGGAAAATGCATAGTTCCCCTGTGTGGAAGCTCAACTTTGCCTCAAATTAGTTCTGAGTGACATCTTTTATTTCCAAGGCTCCAGGATTACTAGTTTGGTGGAAATCTGTTGAAACCTTGAATCTTGGTCACTTCTCTCCCAAACTAGGAGAGTTGCTAAGAGCATCTACATGGGACAACTACCAGCCTTAATCTCTCTACCAAGCTCTTGATAAGATGTTGCCCAAACTTGCCCTCTTGGCAAGTTAAATATATTTCTGGTTGCTTCCCTTTTCTTCTTCCCTTCCCTGCACAGTCATTGCCTTTCTTGGGTGCAGAACCTCAGAGCACTGATAGTAAGAGCAAGCATTGAGGCTGCTGTAGATGTGCACATTTTGCTGATGGTGGGGATTTAATCCACGAGAATATTGCAGCTGCACGTTCATGGAAAGACCTAACGCCAGGGGAAAATTATAAATAAAGTTTTGAATTATAGTAGTATTGAATTTGGAGCATGCACCAAGTGCCACTCTAAAGAGGTGATGCACAAAGCCAGGAGGAGGCTCATGACCCAGGGTAGTTTCTGAAGGATTCTTATCCAGGTAATGAACTGCATTCTAGTGACACAAAATCAACAAAAGCCTGAACCAATCATTTCTGAAGTGAAGCATATTGAGAAAATAAAGTTTGCATGTGCTCTGCAAATATGCACTGACCCAAATACGGCAGTGATGGGCTATCTAGAGTCAAAAACTGCACCTTTAAGCATGACATGTTAATTAGATATTATCTGCTGTAGGAGAGTCAGATTCCTCTGTCTTTTAGACTATTCCCATCCCACATGCTCACAGTGATGGCCAAGCTGAAGAAGAGATTATTCCTACCCTATATGAGAGAAACCCATCAAGACTTTGGAAGTAAGAAAGTCCTGCAGCACCTAGGATGGACATGAATTAAAAAGAGGGTCTTTGTGTATGACGGACCTTGGAGTTGTCCTTACCATGCATGTCTAATGGTCATTACTTTCTCCTCTCCCTTCTTTATCTATTTTCTGTGGACACTCACTAGGCAGCTACCTGCACCTTGTGCTATATTCCTATGTTCTTCAGAGAGAGAGAGAAGAAAAAAAAACAAGGGAAGTTTTAAAGAATAAATTAAGAACAATTTTGAAGAACCATCACAGAGGTAAAAAACAAACCAAAAAAGACCAGGAGACAGGCACAAATTTCCATTCAGGTGGTAGCAATGAGCAATGGTACTCTGATGGACAGGAAACCCCAAGGTCCACGCATCAGCTGCTGGAAATGATGAGAAGGACAACCTGGGAGTGCTTTGCTCCAGTGTGATGGCCTGGTCCCCTGTCACTGGCATTTGCTTGGCAGTCCGAGTCCTCATGACAGCTACTCCTGAGTGAGCATGACCAGATGGGTCATAAACTGAAAATAGCCTCAAGAAAGATGGTCCTCTGAAAATGATGTGAGGACACAGCAGTGAAGGTGGCTTTGCAGGCAGCCAACACTTCTGAATTCCCAGGATAACTCTGAATGTCTTAGCATTGAGAAAATACTGTGCCTCAGTAAAGAAACTTAAAAAATATCCACTGTTAAGGGCGTGTGTGTGGAGATGCTGTGGTAGTGGGTTCAGCTGAAGAGCAACTATACAAAATCAGGATGAGTTGTTGACGTGAGGGACAGGAGAAGGGATACACCTTCCCTTCCAAGATTCAGGGGACCTTGCTTGACTTCTATTGGGCTCAATCTACTCTTGCAAAAATGTTGGAACCCCTCCAGAAATGTTGCTTGGCTTCACACACACGCACTGCTGCAACTTCCAAAACACACAGTGCTTTCAAGGTCTGATTTTTTTTTTAATATGATTATGTTTCACATGTAAATAAATATGTCTTGACCTCAGTGCTTTTTCATACTTTGGGGAAAATGGATATTCATGAGAGCAAATCCCAGTCCCAGCAGGAAAAAAAAACCCAAAATGTGCATCTCTGTGTTTCTTATTCTTTGTCTTTCTGTTTCACTCTTGGTATATATATTTGCTATATATTTATGTGTGCATAGTCATTACTTTCATATAAAAAGTCCACAGCAGTAGCAATTTTGGTGCAACTCCAGTGAGAATGGAGTGCCTAAAATGCAAGCTGCCCTTTAGAAACATCAAACCTTAATAAATATCTACCAGAAAGTAGAGCAATCCTAACAAAGGAGGATTTTCTTTTTCCAACAAAGATTAAATAATGCCCCAGCAATAAGCAAAAGTGGCCTCAAATCTCCACAACCCCATCACAGTTGGGATTTAGAGGGAGGCTATGCTATTTTGACTGCACTTATCTCCTTTGTGTGTGATCTGTTCCTATGAAGTGATGGTGAAGAACCTCTGCTGATGCTCTGGGTTCGGTTACTGTAGACATTACAGCTGTGGCTGATAGCTCTTGCAGATCTGTGCTCTCCAAAAAGCCCTTGGAGGCCACACTGTACTTGTTCTTACCTTGTGCAAAGCCTTAAAGCCAAGAGGACTTACAGCCATGGTAGTCAAGGAATCACAAGCCTGACAGAGCCCAGCTCATGGTGGGCATGAAAGGGCAGCAGATCATGGGGCATAGGGGCAGAGCTAAACATGTTTGACATTTCTAATCTGTTCTTTTCCTTTCATTTTTGAAATAGAGGTTGCAATCTGAAGAGAAAATCAGAATATCTAGCTGAGAATGCACAGGAGCATTCACCTTTTCTCTTGATCCTCAAGGTGGCTGGACTGGCTCCTAGCTAAACAAGGACACTCAGCAAGAACTGGGTTTATGCAAATAAAGAAAAAAAAGTATGTAGTTTACTCCGGAATTGTGGCTTTTTTCCCTAAATCCTCAGCAATGGTAATCTTTAGGAGCAGTAGAGGAACTTTTCGTGAGGTCCTGTGGACATTGCTCATGCACAAGGTTCTCGGTGCTCAAGTCTGTTGGGCAACAGACCCACCTCATCCCCAAAAGACAGAGATGGCAGCTGAGGTATTTCACAAATGGAGCTTTTCTAGCTAACATTTGTAAACTCTGGACGTGACAGAGCTGGAAATCAGTGCTACCATGAAATAAAAGATGGTCACGTCTTTGTATAACATTAAAAAACAAGTAGCTGCTGAGAGCATCCATCAGCCCAAACACAAATGTTTTTGCTTGCTGGGTATGTGCATTTATTTATTTACCGATTTATTCTTTTCTTCACTTCTACTGACTTTCAGTGCTTTCCCTGATACATGCACTCGAACCATCCAAAATAGTGGCAGCTGTCACTGAGATGGGCTAATGAGAAGGCAAGCTGAGTTCTCCTAATCCCAACAGCTGCCTTGCTGCATAGGCAAAGCAACAATATTTCCCCTCCAGGCAAAGCTGTCCAGTATGGTTTTAGCTTGCAACATGTTCATGCTCCTCCCAAACAAAAATGTGTCCCCTAATAGCAAGACTAGCTTCAACTCAAAGTTAAAGCTATTGGAGAGGGCACTAAATATCATAATCCATCATATGGCACAGTCTGAATGCTAAGGGACTTTACAGGAAAATACATGATTATTTGTGAATTTGAAAAAATAGACACACATATATACTAAAAATGTGCAGCTCCTTTGAAAGTCTCATCTGCTTAACCAATAATTAAAGCTGCTTAATCAATTCCTGAACTTTGCTAAAAATCTATAATTCTACCCTCTGAATAATGTATGGAAAATACTACATTCATTGCTTGTAAGCATGCTCAAATGTGGTTTTACTCTTACTTTTTTTTTTTTAATATAAACAAAGGCATTGGGAAGTATGGAAAAAATTGTGTCTTTTCACAAATGCCAGAGGTAAATATTATTTTTCAAAAATGTCTAGAAGGAAAAGGCTAAAACCAAGGGAGGAATGTTAACTGCTTCATGCATAAAATCCTTCCAATATAAAGTTAAGGCCAGGAGAAGGGTTATACAGCTAATACATATTAAACCAAATGGATATTTCTTGATTATTTTAGAGATTTAAAGTGAGAATATCTGTGATTTTATATATAGGGCCAGCAGTCAATTTCAAGGAATTAATTAGTGTTTTCCATTTTTTCAGAAGGAAAGAGGCCAAAGGATTCTTCACAGGTTCAAAATAAAAATGAAGCCATTTCAAAGAGAGGACGACTGATTCACCTAACAAAAAGAGCTTTATGACAGATGGAACAAAATGATAGCTACGCAATTGGAAATTTCTACCGATGTCTGATTTATGCATCTCTTGGTCTACTGGAATAAAATTACTTAATTTTTAATATATTATTTCTTGCCACCTAATTAATTCGCTAATGATTCCAATTACAAAAAGGGCTGGAGGCTACAATAAATCTGACTGCACTTTGTAATTTGGGGTCAGATTTCTCTTAAAACGTGAATAAGAATGAAAAAGGCCATGCTGACCATTGCAAATTAACTTCTAGTACAACATGGACAAAGCAAGGACTTAGTCTTTAAGCTTAAGGCTTCATTAAACTATGGTGCCCTTAAATACTTGCATTAATAGCTTACATGATGGAGTTAAGTAGAACGTCATCGACCTCTATGTGAACTTCTGAGAAGAACAAGGAAATTCAACATGATCTTCACCAACTGAAGTGATTACTTTAGATAAGACACAACTTGGCAAAGGCAAAGCTCTACATTCAATCGCTGGTTTTCTGTTCTACCTGACAGCCCCTGATTAGATTAACAAGCCTTGAGGGGACCTTTGGTCAAAAGAGGTGAGAAGCACCTGGAGATAAAGCAGCAAGAATGATCACAGGCCTAAAAAGCATGAGTTGTATGTAAAGCTCAAAAGCAAATTAATCTTCTCTAAAGTACTTCAGGTTAATGTGATAAGGGTCTTCAAATCCATAAGTCTTACTGCAGGAGAAGGCAAGAAATTGTCCTTTTAGAACAAGAAGAACAAGAAATGACAGGCAAGATATTAATGCTGTTATGTTAAATATTAGGAAAATCTTGCAAGTTAAGTAGAAGTAGCTATGGGAATAAGTTGCATTGGGCATCTGTAGCATAAACTAAAGGCTTTCAACAAGAGATTAAGGGAAAGTTGATCAGAAATGTTTAGGTATCTCTGATTCTGCCATGTGTCATGAAAAGGGAGTGGATGAACTCCTTCAGTTCTTTCCTGCCCTATGTTTAATGAACATATGCTTGAAATATGTGCTTTTAGCAACACCCACTTCCGCAAACCTGCTAAACATTCAAACTTGCAATTAAATATTTTGTCAAGTAAGGGCTAAACATCCTTAAGCTGCCTATGGATATGACTGCCTTCAGACTGTCCTTAACCATGTGCTCCCCAAAGCCACGTACAGTGACTAAGTCCCTCCCAACTTGCACAAATGCCAAAATGGTGGAAAAGTCTATTGTTTTTGATGCGCAAATCTGAATATTTGGCTGGTCTAAAATGTGAGCAAAGACGTTCAGCTGAAATAGAGTCTCTAGCAAGCCTCTGTAATCATGTTTGTGAACTTATTCCATAGCCATAATGAATCTAACCCTGTATGGTTATGTGCTCTGTCGCATTCATTTCTGAGCTGTCCAAAGCAATCTACCCTTATATCCAAAACATCTGACCTAGGGCAGATGATTAGAAACTCAGATGTTCCAATTAAAAGCAAATAAAAGTTCAAGAGCAGTGAAGCTGAGAATATTTTTAGGGCCCGGGACACTTGATCAGCACCTTAGACCTCTGCAAAAGGGTGCTCTGAAGGCTATGAACATGATGTGACACATTTATTCACTATCAGGACATATTATGGAGGCATAAATTACGAAGATCCAATACTAGCTACCAAAATGAAGGTAAAGTGGAGGCCCCTACCACAGGCCCCTACCACTTGCTCAGTCTGCCATCAATCTCTTTGGAAAAAGGCAAACTAAAGTCAGAGCATTATCCAATTCCCTTTGAAGATGCTCATATAGATGCCTGATGAGGGCCAGCAAAGAAGATCCTAAGCAAAAAGTCAAAAAAAAAAAATCATAGGTAGGTCAGTTATTCCAGTCGAGAGGTCTAGATACCTTATTTGCTTTGTCCTGTGCAGGGAGGTGGCCAAGAGAGCAGGTGTGGGGAGACACTTCCTGGAGTAGCTTGCACCTACTTGGCAGGCTCTCCAGCAATTTATGAGGGTGGTTCTAGGAATGCGGCATGGGCTGTGCCAGGGCAGCTGGCCTGTTCACTGGGTAAATTCTGAGGACTGGGAATCACACTGTTTGTCTTGCAAGCTATCTACCGCAGGTCACTTGTTGGTTTTATAAACTTGCAGTTGGAGCTACAGAAATTGGATGGTCTATGCGGGGAGGGAAGTGTTGAGAAGCTGTCAGAAGATGACACAGTGCACATTTTTCAAGGGTGATCCATGGGAGAAAAGAAAAAAAACCTTTTCTGTTCCTTTTTTTTTGTGCCAGTTTAATGTTCTCAGAGCTAACTGCAACACAAAGTGAAGAAAGAAGGAAGGCTTGGCCTTTTGTCAGAAAACGGACTTAATGTGGTTACAACAAGCCATCTGTTTTACCCCTTCAGCTGTCACCTGCTAAAGCTGACCATAGAGGAAGTCCAATTACGGGTGAAGAACCACATCCATAATGACAAGACATGATATTAGGTGGCATCAGCTAGCCCTAAAAATTGAGCCAACTCTGAAGAAAAGAACTTCGCAAGCACAAACATGACCAAAATTTCTCTTGATGCAGATGGATAAATAAAACTACCTAGGAAAGGTTCTGTTAAAATGCTCCAAAATTTGTCACCATGCTGCACACGTAGGTTTTTTGTCACAGGAGCAAAATCATGAGAAAAAGATATTTCCATAGCCATAGAAGAGAAGGTTATTTAAATCACTGTCTCACCCAGGAGATGAAACATATTTAAATGTCCCTGCATTTAAATTCACCCAAAAGACAAGTTCTCACAGTTATCCAAACCATATATGACAATTAAAATGCAGGGAAATGGGATCATTATTTATCCTTAACCAAAGATTCAAATTGGACATTCCAGTTTCTACCCAGATCCTGCCAGTTGTTTCTTTGGACAGTATAGAGATGTGCTGGGATGCTGATGCATGGAAGCTATGGTTAAGTTATAGCCAATGTTTTCCTTGCAATGCACTTTGTTGATTTTTTTTTTTTATTCAAGGAAAGCACAATAATTGGAATTTTTCTTAGAAACAAACTTCAACACTGCTGTGAGCTAGTGAGCTATAGTGATGTAGCAAGGTAATAAAAGAGTCCATTCTTCTGACATATACTACATCTCTCCATTTGGTAGCCTGAAATTACAAAATACATTTTCCTAAAAAAAGACAGTGGCAAAAGGTAGTGATCCGTTTTGACGAAAATCATCTTTTCTCACTTTAATAACAACCTTGCTTGCCAATGCTCAGCCTGGAGATAGCAACTCTGAAAGGTACTTAGCTTTTTAGAACAGTAAAGATGAGAGAATATTAACATATTCTCTCACATAACAACATATTCTCCAACATAAGTTCTCAGGAGGTAAAAGTAATAAAATCAAGAACATGAAGTCAAATTTGAAAATATCTTTCATCTCTCTGTGTGCAATCCTATATGAATTAAGAGCTGCTACACCTTCTAGAACAGAAAAACAGGACTGTTTAGTGACATAATACAATCTTTCTTTTTTTTTGCAAAAGTAACTAAAATGCATGTATATTTAAATGTGACATGTAAGATCTTCTCTACCTACTTAGCTCGGATGTCGATTCTGAACTAAGTGCGTAATTTTATGAGCCTCATTTTAGGTGCCATAGCTGAAAAAGTCCTTCTGTAGACTATACCAGCAAGCCATGACCTTCTCCTGCATTTTTCCTCTATTAAGCCAACTAGGAAGCAGAAGGCTGCTCATCTGATTCACTATTATACTTGTAATTTACCCAGAAAAATGACCTTAAGCAGCTTTCTTCTGCTTGGAATCTCCCAAACTCACTGCTGAAGGGAACCCCCTCCAAGATGATGAAGGCTTTTCTACTACTTATAGGCTTCTGCAAGCTGCTTAGGCCATACTCAAAGCTTCTAGAAAGCTGGGGCCTCCTAAGATTTACCTATTTCTACCTAACTGTTCTCTGATAGCCTAAAAACAAGAGAGCATGTCCACTGGTGCTGTTTCTAAGACTAGGCCAGGGTTTCAGCTATGGATATGATCCTTCGTACCACCACATTGACTTGGAAAGCAGCTGGAGCTAGAAGACTTGCTGCCTTCAGCAATACACTCCAATTGATTTAGTGTTGCCCAAATTAGACTCTTGCTCTCAAGCATCCTTGACAGGAGACCCCTCTTTCTCTCTCTCCAATGACTATAGAAGGAGTGGGGGAAGGACACTGTCCCAATGCTATTGGGCTGAGCTCCCGTGACCATTTTCCAAAACACCAGCTGCTAATGGGGAAAGAAAAATAGAGCAACAGAAAGGGATTAAAGCCCTTGCTACATGATTTTAAATAACCTCCGAATAGGAAAAGAGAGAAACAAGTTGTCGTTGAAATACAGATTTCACCCGTCTCGTCACCGGCAATGATCCAGCCACTCATTTTGCTGGTTTCCAAGTTCCCAGCATGACAGGGAACATGCAAAAAGGCGTTTTTGGCTTCCGTCTGGCGCAGGGATTTCCCCTCCACTTTTGTGATGGCAGCAGTAACTCTGTTT
>JAUBOD010000202.1:744643-770699 GCA_032353885.1 Nothura maculosa | reverse complement strand
CACCAGGGCACACTGCTGCCTCATGGTCAACTTGTCGTCCACCATGACACCCAGGTCCCTCTCTGCGGGGCTGCTCTTCAGCAGGTCAACCCCCAATCTGTACCGGTGTCCAGGGTTATTCCTCCCCAAGTGCAGGACCCTGCACTTGTCCTTGTTGAATCTCATTAGATTTCTCACTGCCCAGTGGTCCAGTCTGTCCAGGACCCTCTGGATGGCAGCACAGCCCTCAGCACAGCCCACACGAACCTGAAGATGACCAAGGGAATCTGCTGGAAAACACCAATAATAATTTTGGGAACATGCCAAAAGCAATGAGTTCCCAGGAAAATTTTTGGCAGCCCTTCGTGGGCTCCAACAATTTTTTCAGCAGGGAAAATTCCTGAAAGGTACTTTCCTATACTTCCACTGGAGGGCAGAAATATCCCATATTTTCATAAGCAACACTTCAGCTCATTGCCACAAACATATTTGCTTAAAAGAAGCTTTTAGGTAGGTCTTTCCTTGAGGAGATATTCTTGCATACTTGAGCTTTCATTTTTATTTAGGTTTATTAGCAGCTCAACTTCAAAATTCAGTGTCAGGATTTTCACAACATATGGCCGTTCTCCTACAATTTTATTTACCTTGCTTTTCTTCATCTTTATGAGGCTGCTTTACTGAAGAGTGTCAACCACAACTACAATTCATCAGCACTGATTCTTCCTAGATAGCATGATGTCCTTGCCTTTCCTCTCTCCACAATATTTCTAGTTATTCTTGTGTCCCATATACCCTAAAAATACCTACAACGCACCCCAGAATTACCTCTGGTGAAAGTCACCCTCGTGACATAAGGTGAAAGTTCCTTAGTCTCCCAATATCCTTTCCTCCAGGTAGCACAAATGCTCTGAGGGGATCTACTTGCTGACCAACTGGTTTACATGCACAGTGGATTCCCAGTAAGGAAAAAAATTTTAAGAAAAACATTACGGCTTGCAGAGGTGACCTGGGAAATGATGGATAACAAGAAAACTAAAATTAGTACAATTAGCAGCAGCAAAGTCAAAACCCTATTTTTTCCTAAAAGGAAAAAGGGACACGTGGCTCAGAAACATACTGGAGTTATTGAAAGGGTCATAGACAAGGGTCAGGACACTTGGCAGACTATTTGATTTCCGAAAGTCATCTCATAAGGCTCCTCCGCAAGGCAATTAGAGCAGCCAAGCTGACAGGACATAAAAGGAAATATATTCTTGTGGATGGATAGCTGCTCCGGAGAGTGGAGGTCAGTGGCAGAGCAGGGACAACTACCAGAGATCCTGCAGGGTGCTGTGCCCTTTAATGCATTCAAAACCAGCCTGGCAAATGATCCAAGAGCAAAACGACAAGGTTTTCTGTTGACATTAATTATTCAGCAAAAAGCAAGGAGGAAACACAAAAAGAAAAAGCAAAAAGCAGGGTTAACTGCAAAGAGCTGCAGCAAGACGTTAGGATATTGAAGGACATGCTAATGAAATGGCCAATAATATGAAATACAGAGCAACTGATACGTGCAGAAGTAATTGAAAGGCCTAATATCCAAAGATGGGCTCAGAGAGGGTTGGACCCACTCAGAATCAGGCTCTGAAATTTCTGATTAGCCTCCTGAAAGTTCAATGCACAGTGATGGTCAAGAAGACAACTTGAACATCGGGGTTTACCAGGAAATGATTAGAAGGCACCTTGCCTTTGCACAAATCTGCTGTATCCCTGCACCTCTTGTACAACACATCACCCTAGATCACAAATATCCTGAAATAGCAGTAAACAAACTACTCAGAAAAAGGACAATAAGGGTTTCTGACTTCAGCTTGCTTCATCTCTCCATGCCTAGAGCTGTTATTTTTTCCTCCCATCAAAAAAGGCAGCCAAGTCACCCAAGCCCGATCGTCCCTATTTCATGATATGACACAAAGCCCCAGGTGTCACAGGAATGACTTTCTTTGGTCGCAACACTGCACTACAAACACACATTCAATATCAGTCACCCTGCACACAAAATAACACATCAGAGTTGGACCTCCATCTCAAAAAGTACAATTCCTTCAAGCAGTAGATTTTTTTCCTCTTCAATATCTTCTATCCTTCAGCATCTTTATGAAACTGCAAAACTACAACAATTTGCTCACTACTATTGCAAATAGACTCAATAACACTTTTTTTTTTAAATATACCAAAAAAAAGACTTAGCCAAAGAGTAAAAAGCCACTTTCGGGTTGCAGATATATAGCAAAACACTTGCCTTCTGATAAAGATCATCTTCCTACATTTCCCCGCCACTACTGACCATGCTGTCACTTGAAACTCCCCAAAGAGCTTTAATGTCTTCTCTAGTTCCTGGAATTAGCATTGGAGTTTTGGAATCAGCTTCTAATGCTGCAATGCCAGATCAAAAATGAATTAGAGAAAGGGACTGAGCTCAGCTACATGCTTAAGAAATATTGAGTGCAAAATTTTGCTTGGAAGCTCCTCCATGTAAAATGCAATTGCCTCCTGATTAATAACAGGCAACACAGTCAAGGTCAGAAGGTGTTTCTTAAGTGACACAAGGGATTTAAGGGATATTTGTATCTAGTAGGGTAAAACAAAAACCAGATTTTAAATAGGTATTAGTGTTTTATCATATTTGGGGATAAAAAAAGTTATGTTTCCTCCCAACCCCCAAGATAGGTTTCAATCTTTTATAAGATTTTTTTTTACTCATGGCATCTCCAAGGATCCTGGGTCTCCCAGCTGCACCAACATGATGGTGGTACTGTTCTTTGGGAACGTGCAAGGAAGGATAGGATCATGTCAACCAGAAGACTGCAAGAAAAGATATTTCTGCCACCATTTTCCATACCAGCTCCATTTGCTCCTTCAAAAGCTCCTCAAAGAGCAGTAAGATGTGGGCCAGAGTTATTCCTTCACGACACTAGGCATTTTAGGGCCTTCAAACATCAGGCCTAGGTACCACCACTCACTCCAGTTGCTGAGGCAAGCAAAGAGTTGGTCACTTTTGGGGTCACATCATCTTGCAGAGATAATGTTTTCCAAATGATCCTGTCCTGATAGCTCTGTGTTTCCTGTTACATCTTCCTTGTGCTTGTTCCACGCTGGACCACACCAGATATCCCACTGCTAAAGCTGCAAATCAGGAGTCCTGTGACACCTTCCATTTAATTCTGTTAGTTTTTACAGTCATTCCCCACTAGGCCTGATCCAAGGGCTAAGGGGATGGTCAAAATGCCCCTCTCCTGGGGGAGAGTAAGCAGTTCAGAGCAGCTTCCTACAGCTCTTACGTTCTTGAGAGCATCCTGATATGTTCTATATACTGCCTAGAGTTCTAATAAGTACCATGAGCCTACTTAGGACAACTCTAAATACAAGTTATGGTCTGGGAGAACCAAAAAGTCTAAGGATATCAAAGAGATGTAAATCTGTCTGTCTTTCCTCAGCTTTGGGAACAAGCATGAAGATGGAGAGGAAGCCTCAGCTCCTGTGTTCCCACACTCGGATGCAAGTGGAAGCCAGTATCAATGAACCAGAGAGATCACATTTCCCCCATAAACAAAAGATTTGGTGTTTAGTAGCTAAAGCAGATGTCAATGCAAAGCAGATGATCTTACTGAGATCACTGCACATTGTTCTTTCAGTTCTTCCTGTGTGGGCCGGAGCAAGAAACCCTGGGCTCACTAAGGAAGTCTGACCTAGAAGTCCTTGCCTGGCATTGGAAGTAGAGCCATATCTTATTTCAGGAATTCTCACAGCTACTAAACTTAATGCCAGGGTTCTCACAGTCTACAGGAGAACATCTGCTATCAACCAAATCTCTTCTTGTGACCACTTGTTCTCCACCACCTACATATTTGAGCTGCTACACTACAAGCATCACAGTGGTAGGTCAGATTTGACAGTCTTACCGGCTGAAAGTCACCTTCATCCAGGAAATAGAGCCCCTCCAAGGTCCCCCAAGAATGTCCTACACCACATTAGACTCTAGCAAGCTCCTCTAGCTTCCATGGAGCTCCTTAGTCCAGCCTCTCACATCCTGAAAGGTCATTACCCATCAAAAAAGGCTCTCTGTTCCTACTGACCCACTTGTAACCCAGACAGTACAGTTTGGGTTACTCTCTCTAGGTTTACTCTTCTCAAACTTGCTGTAACTGGACTTCACCTTTAATAAGCTTTTCTGGAGCTATCACCATAGATTGCTAATTCCACCCTGTAAACCAATGGAGAGGTGTAAAGTCTCAGGGTGGCAAGAAAGGACCTTTTGGACCCAACTCAGCACTGCCAAGGGCCTTGACACTCTCTCCTCATAGGCAGACCTGCAAGGCTACATATTGCCTTTCAGATGAAGACACCAAGGGGCAGAGAAAAGCTCTTTGCCCAAGGTTTTCCATGGTGCTGCTCAACATTATTCAACAGTCAAAGGCTCTTAGAGCTACACCTTGTATCTTCAAACTCCATGGATTCATACAGTGGGAGCAGGGGAAGCTGTGAAATTTCTTCATCTCATACTACAACTTAGTAACCAGAAGCTAACAACTCCACGCAAGCCATACTCATCTCATACAAAACCTTATGTTCACACTTGCCTAAGTCAGTTAGAAAGGCAAGTGTCACTTAAGGATCACACTGACACATTTTGGAACCCTGAGATGTGTCTGTAGGCAGTTTTTCTAATTATTTTCCACTAATTATTTGAGCTATTCAGCATTGCTCACCTGGATTTGCTGAGCAACTACTAAAGTGGCAGGTATTAAACAATGTGCTGCAATGTTTTAACAAGAACACACATTTCTTCACAAAACCTCTGCAAATGCATGCAATTGTAACATGCTTTCAACTTATGAACTTTACCCAAATGCAGAGCCCTTATGGTGTGTGCTGGAGCCCTTTCTATAAAATAATCCTAAAAGAAAGCAAAAGCAAATTGTAGGGGTTTTTTTTTTTTTGAATATTGGCCATGCATTCTCAAAGAAAAGTATAAAATCAGCCAACAAAAACATTCCTCCTTCTCCCCCAAGCCTCAGGTCCTCCAGGAAACTCAATTACCCTCCACTTTCTCATATTCAACCTGCATCGATTTTCCCCTTCCCAGATGATTTGGCTCCCGCTTCACCACGCCGGCTGTGGATGCTCCCCGATCCTGGGAATTGTGCATAGACAGAGTCATGCCTCTGAAGAACTCTCTTCATTTCTTTTATTCCCTACTGCCTTCCTGGCCCAGGTTCCCATAGAAACTGAGACGAAAGAGCGAAAGAGCAAAATACAAATGCACAGGTCTACGCTGACAGCGGTGTGTTTTATTCCATGCATAAATATGAAAGAGAGGCGCTGGGCGAGAGAAAGGGTCTCATAGAAAAGCCAGATAATGCTGCCCCTTATCAACTAAACGCACTGAATATCAATTTTTAGAGGCGGCAATCAAAGAGCCCCGATTACTAAAAGGCTGATACAGCTCTCCAAAATCGAAGCCCTTCCTAGATTAGACCATTTAATTCCCACAGTGCATTGGCATCGTGCATTTCCTGAGCAAACAAAACTGCTTCTCCTCAATCCAAGGCCTGATCCTGAACTCCCCGGAGCACTCCAAGCTACAATTGATTCTCGTTGAGGGAAACTAGAGATCTGAAGTGAAGGTAGGGTACAATAGTCAATAATTTAAAGGAGGTTTAGGGCCTTGGAAGATGGATTTTAGCATTTTAAATGAGTCTAGGCCTGGAGAGATGAAGCGCTTTCTTGAAGAACTGTATATTCAATATTTCAAGTACTGCTAAGTGAGTTAGCTCATTTTACAAGTAGCCCACAGCCTTGTAATTTTTTTCTAGGATTTATAGTCAGAATGCTGCTCTGGGCTTCTGTGCAATTGTTGCAAAAGATCCTGCACCCTCCAAGTCCTTATGCTTGGTCCGTGGCTCCATTGCAGGATGCCACAGCCTTCTGCAACGTGAAGCCGAGACCATTGCTGCTCCATGGGACTACCACTGCGGTAGGACCTGTAGAAGGAGCTCTGTGGACCAAGGAAAACCCATAACTCTTCAGCTGCTGCCAGATTTATGGAGGCGTCCTCCTTGAACCCAGTGATGAGCTCCTGGCTCTCAAAGATGAACATAAGCTGAGCTGTAGTCCATGTCCTTCTCCTGTGATGCTCAACAGCTTGGTGTGAAAGCCTGGCCAGGCAGGCCACGCAGGAGACAGCTGCGGCCACCTGCTCAACTCAAATGAACAAAGCCTTTTACATGCCACTGGCCTGGCTGCATTTTTAGGCATCTAAAAAATTAATGGCTTTGGCAACAGTAGCTCAGGGACCATTCCAAACTCAGGTCGGCAACCTATCATAAAAGTTATTTTCCGAACAAAGACCGTGCTTTCTTTGTGAAGACTTGAATACATTTTCAGTGTATTACTGGATTTTTATTTTTGAATAGAGCTAGCTTCAAAAAATTTAAAAGAGATGGCTTATTAAAGATGCAGGACTTCAGGAAAATTAGCAATTTGATTGCTACTGAGAACTGCTGTTATACTGGAATCCTTCACATAATAAACAAGATTTCTGAACAGGAAAGAGAGATAGTAATGCTATCACAAATTATGTCAAGTTCTGAATAATTCTAAAAAGCCAGTACTAAAATAACCTTTGAAATATTTGGAATTAATGTAGCCTTTTTTTCTTTCCCTCCTAAGGAGTCCTACTATAAAGCCATGTACAAACCAACCAACCAGCATCCAGCTTTCAACCAAAAGCATTTCCAATAAGAGGAGCTTCAGTGGCACTGAATGCCCACATAACCAAATTTCTTATTGACCTATGGCCAGAAGCTCTGGAAATCTGCACAGGGAACCCCAAATTTAAGTGACAAGCAGAGATTTATAGGGCACTTTCTCCCTGCAGCCTTCACAAACCTATTACAAGGGCTTTCTACCACCAAACATCTTCACAGTACCCCCAAGTTTCCTTCTGTTAAGTCCTCTACCTTGCCAGCGTGCTCAAAATTCAGCTTTTTCTTAAAGGTTAGCTTGTCTACTCAAAGCATAGAAGACACTGAAATCGAGCAAACATCAGAACTGGGTTTCCTCCCTCCACATGCTCCATGCCCAAAGCCATACTGAAAAATACTGGAGGCCAAAGAGACTCACGAGAAAATGGTCCTTTGCTCAACCTAGCTCTAGATACATCCTCATTGAAGGCCATTACCAACCTTCATGTAAAGAAACACGAGTCACCAGGGTTTTAATCGAGTGAATATCTGATGCTAATTAGATGTTTTACAAGAAGCTGAGCATGGGCAATGACCACCACTCTCTCAGAGGACTTTCCCCTTTGCAAACACACCAACCATAAAAGATGAAAGCATTTTTTTAAAAAAAATAAATGTCAGCTGCAACATTTAGCATTCGAAAGAGCAGTAATTTGCATGCAAGGCTATTTTTCCCCCCCCGAGATGGAAAATTTGCAGCTTCATTTTCTTGTGGCTGCGCTACCTTGACGCAAGTGGGTAATGCCTCCACTAAGCCCATCTCAATCCTTAATAAATATTCGTGTGTCAAAACATGACCCCAATACAAACTCCAACACTCCTGTTACTGCCTAATTATTAAAAGAGCCTCTTTGTAAGCCTAATGGGATCAGAAAACAGCTCTTGGATCTCAGAGAGAGAAAACTTAAGACATTGATTTCCCTAAGTGTGTAAAATCAGAAAGCTAGCTATGAAGTTGTGGAAGATTGAGAGAGATAGTTAAGGTTTCAAAATATATATAAAGTTACCTTTTCTGTGCAAACAACCATTTATGGGAAGCCCAATGGCAATCTTTCAGGTAGTTTTTTTTTTATTAACTTCTCCAATTTAGCTTGCAAAATAACAGGAAAGATCAGACTTTGAGGCACTTCAGATTTGGTCAAATTAATCAAAATTGGAAAGTAAATTTCAAATTGACAGAAACTGAAAGATAAGTCTTGCCATTGAAGACTTTGGACAAGCCGCATAAGTGTCACAGCAATCCAATACTGCCTGTATTATGTATGAATAAGCATAAGCTGCAAACAGCAATATTAAGTTTTATGTGGACTGCAATTAGCAGCAAAGTATAGGAAAAAGGCTGGAAACTGGTTTGAGATTTTAGAGGAAAATAATACATATTTTTTTTACAGCAAGGAAGGAGTAGAAAACAACACTTAGCTTTGGGGTCTCTGCTACAAGCATGCCAGAATTTGAAGCAAAGGCCATATTGAGGCTTACTCTTATAGCAGGATTAAGGTTTCTTCCATTTCACAGTTCAGTGACCGAATTTCATCTCTGAGGTTGATGCAGTTACAGCGCAGGGGTCAATCAAATTGGCTATGTGCTTTTTGGGCACTGCACTTGCTGATTTTCCCAGGGGAAAAGAAAAAAAATATCACATTTTTATATATTTATTAATTTTCACTCATCTTTGAAACACAGGATCTGCCACTTTGCTCTTTTCCCACAACTGCTGATGACATTTTAGGAAGCTGATTAGAAACAACTGGGGATAGATCATCTACAAGGTAAGTCTAGCACCAAGAAAGCAACAGGTTTGAAAAAGGGAAAAGTATATAAATTATTACCTAAACATAAATGCCCTGCTTTAAAAAGCTAATTCAATGGATTCTTTGCAAACTACATAGTGCATTACCCAGTGCATTTTCTCCAGTGTACCCAAAGCAGCAATCTGCAGGAATAATGCAGAATAAACAGCGCTTACAGTAAACATCACCTTCAAAAAAAAAAGTAAAATAATGACAATTTAGCAATTTCCACAGGCTGTTCAGGGATACCATCCTGGTCATCTTGATCTGCTTTCACCTTTTCAAATGGTGCTCAAGAACTTATTTTCTAAGGAAGTATTCCAGCAACTGGGAAGACGTGGGATGCAAACTACAGCTGGCTGCAGCCTGAAATTACAGTGGTCAAATGACACTATCTAAAGTCAAAGCTACTTTATTAGTGGGGTTTTCTCCTCTAAAATAGAAAGATATTTAAACTCACACAACTTAAAAAAAAAGTATGAAATGCACATTATATGCACTAACCAAGCAGGAAAATTAAAACTAAATTAAAAAGGGCTGCAATTTCTGCTTTTTCATTGCACCAGCAATTTTTGCCCTTCTCTCTTTCAGCATGCCCCACAACCTACACAGCTGATAAAGCTGAAACAAAGACCAAATCATTGTCTTCTAACACAAAATGGGAGTCTAATAAATTAAATGAACTGGGCGACATTCAGCTCAAACCTGTGTATCATGATGTGCATCAAGTCAAGAGGATACAGTATTGGCACATGACACTCTCCCATCTCAGCAGAAGCAGGTGTTGAAGTGAAGATAAGTCACCATTCACGGCACAGTTTTTTTGCATTGGAGAGCACTGGGGTCAAATTCAGCCTTTAGCAGAAAGCTGAGCAGAACTCAAGCCACTCATGGACCAGCCAACAGCAGATGTCTTTCTGGTGGTTCCTAAGCCAAAAATTGCACTTCAAGAGCAGATCAAGTGTGCTCCAACATGCTCCATTTCATCTTCAGTCCCTGCAATTGAACTTGAAGCAACCCAGAAGAAAACTCACTGAAGTGCATGCACTCTATCAGGTCCATGTCATGCATTTTTGCTCTACTAATCCATTCCCTATGATCTATGCTAATATGGACTTCTCCACTTCTCAAGCATTCATCTGTCAGAGGCAATATCTACCTAAAAAAGTAATACCTCAAAGGAAACCTCATGAAGAAAAAGCTGGAGAGAAGGAAATATGTAGAGATCCAGTAGCAGCCTCCCAAGAAAGAAGATCCCTGAGGAGCAACAGAGGACATTTGAAACTACTTGCTCTTTTTAACATGCTGGCTGTGAAGAAATGAGATGGATTTAGGGATAAAGAGACATCATCTTACAAAACTAAGACTTCAGATGCAATACAAGGTGCATCTTAAACAGTAGATGGCATCTCAGTACCAGCTACCAGTTAATACAAGGCACAAGGAGCAAGTTTCAACTCAGCTAGGCAAAAACAAGCTTATCACCATGAGTTCCAAAGTTTTCCTGACCTGAAAAATGTTCAGTTTATGACAAAAGTGACTCCTCTGGACAACAAAATAAAACATTTGGATGAGGCTATTACAAGTTGTAAGGATAGGAAGAAGCAGTGGATGGCTACACCAAGGTCCCTGTCTCCTCAAACCATACAAGAAGCAGAATTTCAGTTTCAACTATAACACTGTAGGTCTCCAGGGCCACAAAACAACTAGAATGAGAAAAAGTGGGAGAAAAAAAAAAAACAAAATAGCCTACCATATGCAGAGATAGCTTTACGACATCAGCGCCTACACTTCAGTAGGATATTAAATGCAAGGTCCACCACCATAGGAAATGAACCTCAGCAGATAATTCTGGATGTGACAGGAGAAAAGGAGTGAGGGGAACCTTGGTCATCCATTTGAATGCATGGATCCATGCTGGGTAAAACCCTGGCAGCCGCCAATTTTCCTAGTGTGACACCTTTTTGCCATCCTTGTTCTCTCTGCAGTGGCTAAAGGTTGTGCCAAGTTGGGTCAGACCTCCTCGGGCAACCACTTTATAGGGTAAGGTGGCACAGGAAGATTAACTTCAAAAGTCCTCCAAACAGGGAAGATCCCAAAACACTAGCAGAGGCAATTAGCACGTATAAAATTAATGGTATTCTCCAAACCATTCTCAATTTAGCATCAGTAGTGGCATTAGAAACAACTGGTTTCCTCTTGGATATCTGACGGTTTTGGTAGCGGATAGGAGAACTATCTGCCAACTCCATGTTTCAAAAACCAAACAAACAAAGAAAACAAAATAAACAAAAAATTATCTCCAAAATATAATACTAATAAGATGTTATAGGCAAACAAGCAAATAGGCTCTAGTGCCAAAGCATTTAAAGCTCACACTATAAAGATGTTCTCTGTAATCATGAGGATTAAAACAAAACACGGTCCTTCCATGAGGAGTAATGAGGATAACCAATTCTTCCATTTGAAAGCCTAAAGTTTTATGGCTATGTGAATTTAAAAAAAATACTCCCCAAATAATATCAAAGGTAATTCAGCATGAGCACATAAGCAGCCTCTAAGGGCGCAGTGCTGCTCTAGTAGCGAGATTAGTATAAAACCAACAAAGACCCTTAAAATAAACATAGTCTAGTTGGTGAGCAGCCTGCAAATTATTAGGAATTAAACTATTCAGATAACCTTGATATAGACAGTTTCATACAAAAATGTATTTGCTAACTTTTTATAGACATTTTTGCACTTGCTATTTCAGCTCATTCTTTCTTAAGAGAAAGCAGTAGATATGAAAGAACTGGACTCTTCACATTTTGGCCTTGAATTTGACTCCTCTATCGACCAACAGCAGGCTTCGACACTCTAATAAAGTCTTTGAAGGACATCGTTTGCATTTATTATGCATGATTACGCTTGCTGAATTTCTGACCTTTCGAGGGATCCTCTTGATCCACACGATACATGATGAGATAATTTTATATAGACAATTTCTCTCTGTCCAAAGGTTGTTTCTGGCCATCTGTCACCCAAGCCCAGAAAAGGAGATGCTAATTGTGAGGTAGTAAAAAATTTCTTTCCCATTTCCCCCTATCCTCCCAGCATTATGTGATTTCGATTTTGTCAAGCAGAGCACTTTACTGAGCCTTTGTACACCAAAGTTCTTGTATTTCACAAGCTTCTCCTTGGAAAAGATAAGCTCGTGGAGGACAATTAACCAAAGTTAATTAACATCGGCATGAAAATGAATCCAGGTTAGACTTTTTCCAACATCTATTTTCCTCCTAGAGTTTTATCTCAACAGATACCAGAACAACAACTACTGAGCAATAAGAGATTACAGAGCAGTTTATAATACATCCCCCACTTCATTCCCAAAGTAACTTTATGATTTTTATTATTCTATTCACCTTTCTTGTTCCAGGCGTGCGCCTGCTTTCAAGAAATCGAACAAATGTGAACATAGTATTTAACTAATAAATGTCACAGCTTTTGAAAGAGCATTTCCTTTCAGGATGCTTTCCAGGATGGGCAGCACCCATTCAAAGTCAAAACATCAACGAGCTCAGGGCAATGGCAGCATCGTGACCTACAGTCTCAAGCGATGGGGTTGAGCAAAGACCTCCAAATTTTGAACTCTTACAGAAAATCATTCTGCTATAAAAAATTATTCAACAATTCAAAAAAAATTATTCAACAAAGTGAAGGCTTCACTTTGCCCTTGTGTTGTAGCAAAGCCTTGGCATTAGAAGAAAAGAGTGACACTGAAGATAAGAGCTCAAAAACATTTGAGTCAGTGTTGGCCCATGGGTTACTAAAATAGTGTATCCAAAATATGGCCAAGGCTACAGCCTCCTAAAAGTCACTCTACAAAACCAACAGAGGTTCCTTTGGAATTAAGGCAACATGAGCTACAGATGAGGCAGAAACTTTGTTCTGAAAGGTCCTTCTTTGTGGCTATGTAAGATGGTCACAAAGCTATCTGGTATTGCCTGTATCATCTCTGTAGACAAATGTGACCCATGACAAGAGATTCCTGCATGATAGTTAACAAGACAGCTAAAACCCATAAATGAGAGAAGATAGATGATGCAGTGTGATACAGTATGTTTTATTTGCAAACTTGGCTGGGAGCTAATGAGTCGTAGTGGCATCTCAAAGTTTCTGTGTATAACAACCTAATATTTTTTATTCCTTTTTTTAAAAAAAATTATTGTCAACGTTTTTTTATTTTGTATGGAAATTTAAATAACTCTAAGAGTAAACTTAATAAATCAATCAATCATGACACAAGCTTGGGCTACTTGCAATCACCTCTCTGGACTGCTTAGGTTAATTTTCTGACATTTTATGAAGTGCTTTATATAACCCACTACTGACATGAAAATGTCACAATTTTAGCTTGTTCCAGCAGCTATTATAAAACTGTGTCCATTTGATTTTGCATTTTGTGCCCCAAATACCTACTTTCTGGGATGGCAAAATAGGTTGTTAGGTTCTTGCCTTTTTTAAGCGAGTCATCAGGTGTTTTAAGGAACTTAAGCACTAGAAAAGAAATCTTGTCTCTTTTTACTAGAGGTAGGGAAATATTATCCAGAAAAAAATGCAATCCCAGGGTGACATACAGTATCCTAAATTAAAACATGATTAAAAAGTCATTTTAAATTTTCAAAGATGAAAATACTCTCTCAATATCTGGCCTTGGGATATTACCAAGTCTTGTACAAGAAAAAGGTTCTCGGGATACAATTACAACAAGCAATTAAAACCGATTTTAATGAAATAACCATTTAAGGTCCTTCTCATTCCAAATATCTTCCTTATATGCTATTTCAAACCTCTCTAGTTTAATGAGAGGTTATTATATATAACCTTAGAGCACACTTAAATTTAGACCACAGAGGACCACTGAAAAACACTGTCACACTTCCTGGGAAAGCGTTTAACCCTCTCCCTTTAACATAAGCTAATTCTACTAAAAAAAAAAGAAAAAAAGTAAATCAAGAATGAATTACGAGTAGATTTTGTAGCTTTTTGGAATATATTCTAAAATTATAATACACTATCGCTCTCGCTCACTTCTCAAAGCAATGTGTATTCATACTTTCATTAGCTGAGCTTTTAAAATCCTCCAATTTCTCACCTTGCACTGTTTAAAGATAACTATTTTGTAACTCTTCTTTGAAATCCAACATTTTGCTGGACTCCAGTAACATGTTTAAGAGAGATTGTGGAAGCATCAGCCATCAAAACCAGACCAGGCTCTCTCTGTCACTTCTACAAGCATAGAAAATATAAGACTGGTAGAAAGAGGTTGTTCCAGAGTGAGAAAAATCATAGCAAAGGCCTAATTCACTAATACTATTGCCATTATGTTGGGAAAAAAAAGTTTTTTCCCTCTCAAGGCATTGTGATTTGCTGTCAACAAATACAGGCAACGACAAGAAAAAGGTTTTACACTAAAAGGAACAAGGTGACACTTACTTTGCTTTCGCTTCAGCATCTTCATAGGCTTTATTGGAAACATCATCTAGACCGCCAATCAGATGTTTGAAGGAGCTGTGAAAATAAAGGGAGAAGATTTGCTTTTATCTTTTAAATAAGACAGAAATGCAGTTGTTTTGTCGTAAGCCCGGTTGCTTTATGACCTTTCATGAGGGAATTTGGATTTATTTTGTTGTAATAGGATGTAGGCCAGGGTGAAACGTTAGCAAGCCCCAATGCACCCAATGCTAAGAGTATCTCAAGCAGTCCCCTATCACCATCCTCTGTCGCAGGAGACATGCAAAAGACTCAGTCAAACTGGAAAAGAAAAAGGGGTTGAAATATGTTTTTATATCATGAGAGACTCAAACAAGTAGAATCAATAAAAAAAAAAAAGAGAAAACAGCTAGACTAACTTGAAAGGAAAATCCATTATAAATTAGCACCTCTTGGCTAAGAAGGACATATATGTTATATATATTTAAACATGGTATGGGTATAATTTTAAATCTTGAGATGTGCTATTAACTATAGGTTTTTTTTGATGAAGAATTTCTTATTCAGTATGCTTGAAATAAGAAAATTTCTGCACCACTGTTTCAAACATTAAGGATGTTGCCTTTTTTTCCCTCCTCTACCTGAAAACAGTGACAAAAAGAAAAAAAAAGGGAGGGAAGAGTATGAATCTAGGCCAAACCCAAGAGCCAGATCTGCTGGTTGACTTTGACTTCATTGATCCTTAGTGTTCTTAGTAGTGATTGGCAGAACTCTCTTATTTCTCTGGGTTCTGGGTTGAAGATTTAAAGGATGGAGTGGGAGACAACCAAGATCCCTCCCTCCAGGCCAGTGCCACGTTACCACCATGACCATCAGCATCGCCAGAATGTGGTACACCAAGTCATCCAGATTCGGCTGAAGAAATACGACATATTTTGTGCTGTGGGAGGTATTTTGGGGCCAAATATATGCCATTTGTTTATGGATGAAGCTACAACGGTCATGGATGAAACTACCAATATTAACTTGCCCTGCTAGCTTGTTTAAGCAAGCAAGCAAGACAGCGTAGTGCTGCCAGCATCCCGATGTGCTCTGAAACACAACCTAGAGGCTTGAAATATCCTGCTAAAACAGCAGGTCTTGGTGAGTTTTAATGTGGGTAGAATAATACGGTAGAAAAGAGCAATACTCCTATTTTTGGCAAGGTGAATCTTTGTTTAATTAACCATTATACAGCAAAACAAAGAAAAAAAAAGAGACTAATAGATTTATATTTAAATCTATCTTAAGCAAGGCTCAAGACTGC
This sequence comes from Nothura maculosa, assembly GCA_032353885.1. Classification (NCBI taxonomy): domain Eukaryota; kingdom Metazoa; phylum Chordata; class Aves; order Tinamiformes; family Tinamidae; genus Nothura; species Nothura maculosa. Next base: position 755,367 of record JAUBOD010000202.1, on the reverse strand, counting down.
CAGGAGTAGCTTTTTTCCCCTCATCTCTTCCTAGCTTGCTGACAAGGTATCATTTCGGTCCCAACTTCCCCCAAGAATCTCAGCAGACAACTGCTCAGTTTTTCCCCCTCATCGCCCTCCCTCTTCATTGTTTCCATTTGCTCCTCATAGCCAATTTTCTCCATGGATAAACTTCACCCCAAATGGGGGGAAAAAATAAATAAAACTACACTAAAACAGCAAAAATGAAAAGCTCCCAAGAAAGCGTTCGGCTTGTATAGGCTCAGTCATGCTAGGATAATGTCGTCTTTATTTTATTTTGCTTTGCTTTCTGCTGCCAAAAGGGTCGATATAGCAACCTTTCCTGCCTTGCCAGCTAAAATAAGGCTTCTAGATGAGGAGGAAAAAATACAAAGTCTAAGTATCATCTCTCCCTCTAGCTTTTTAGAAAGAAAACCACATGCACACTCTCCTCTGCTAAGGGGGACCCACAAGCAAATCAAAACGATCCGAAAATACCCAGAAAGCTTAAAATCACTTTAAAATCTGTGCAGCAATTGGCATATCCTTGCAAGACTTCTGCTGAAATCTACTAGAAAAAACAAAAATATTTAAAATATTTAAAAGCTGGCCCTCATGCAAGCAATTCAGGAGCAGCTGTGCCTCAGGTTTTGTGGGCTCTTAGCTTCTTACTCTTCCATTTACACCAGGCCATTTGGTCCTACCAGCACCCAGCTAGGTTTGGTGTTTAAACCTAGCAGCTCTCAGCACTCTGGTGCAATGCTGTTATAAACACAAATGAATTACATAAATAAAGAAAATCAAGTATAAATAAAAGATGAATCTGAAGCATTGATTTCAATACAAACAGCCTTGGAGTTCAAAACACTATGAACAAACTCTTCATAATTCCTTTTTTTCGGGTCCCATGGGTGCATTTAAAAAAAAACAATAAGTTGCACAGACTTTTTTTCAGGCACTGGTAATGAACAAAATTTGGAGAAAGAGTTTTGATTTTTTTCCTCCATATTTTATACTTATAAAGTAGCTGCCAGTAGCACGTGCATATGTTTATTCAATCTCAATTATGAAACAAATGCTCAAGGGTCTTCTGGTAGGATCTACAACTTTTCTTTTTTTTTTTTAAATACAAAAATATTTTATAGAAGATTTCCAATACGGACACAGCTTCTTGCCATGCAATTCAGTGTATTACCATAGCAAGTTTTTCCCAAACACCAAGTCTAACAATCCCTCAAGGGAGCCTGAAGATTCACTAAAGTGAGCCAGGACATGGCCAATGCTTGAAGCACACCCAAGTCAACAACTTTATATGTTTCCTGAATAAGAAAAGAATAAAGGGCATCTGAAAACTAAGAAAAGCTACAAAATATTTGTGGGTCTACCTAGACTGTACCTTTGGTCAGAAAAAAAACCTATATTCCTACAGCAAGGGTTCTGGTTTCCCAGCTATCTAAAGGGTTATACAACTTAATTGAAATGTCCAAAAAACATTGTCGCCTAAGTTTTACCACTCCCAAGAACAATATATATATTTTATTTACTCATGGGCAAGGCCTTTGATTTATTTGTATAGATTTCTCTGCTGGATGTCAAGGGAGATGACCACAGTATTTTACAGGTTCCACTCTTCAAACAGAATAGCACATTCAAATGGTCAATCTGTTTGATGAACTTGTGAAGCTAATTTTATTGGTCTTATTTTATCTCCCCTATGGGATTAAGGGAACCTCCAAAGGGGTGCATGGGGTGGGGGGTGATTAAAGTGATATAGCACTGCAACACAGTCATTGCAAGAGCTTGAGCACTGCACTAATGCAGCTCTCTCACCTATTACATATATTTGTATACATTACATATATGCAAATATATGTATGCATATATATTTTTGTATATGTATATATATACTTTGGAGAACTTGCTGCCTTTCCTCTACCTGCACTTGGTGGGACATCAATCTGAAGCCAACTAGAGCATCCACCTCAGACATCAAACTGCAAGATTATAAATGACCTCCTGGTAAATAATTTCCTAAATATGTCTCCGTTCCTTCTGATCCAGATTTCAGCCCCTTAGAGAAGAGGAATCCTTGGGACCCTCATCCAGTCCATTTCCCCAAAGACATCATTTAATTTCTCACTGTTCTATTTTCAGCATCAAGATTCACAATTACAGACCTATCTTCAAAATATAGGCTAAATCAAATGCTATATCACTTGACCAAGGTTATTTTCCATGGCCAGCTCATGACTGCCTACCAAAGCCAACCAAGACTACTCCGACCAATTCTACTATTTCAATGACTCTGTATGCAACCGTACTCAGGGATATCTGTTATGAATGCTGTGAATCCTCTCTATACACAGAAATTTAATCATTTACACTATTACACACTATTACACATTACATTACATACTCTTTCTCACTACTATAATACTCTTTCACGATCTTCTTTAAAGTGATTTTGATCCAAGACAAACATTCATGCTAGATGCCTCCTTTGTATTAGGCACTCTAATAAATCCCTAGTGAACATTACTCAATTACCTTTTTAATCTCATTTTTGTCCCCAGCTGTGTTCAATAGCTGCCTTCCAGGTAGAATTGCTCATCTATTACATTACTTTTACCCACATTTTGCGTCTTTACTCTTGATATACAAAATGACGTTGCATTTTCTGGGCAAGCTTCAGATTCCCCATGCATGGCCACCTTCCATCTCCTTGCAGAACCCCAAGCCCAGAGATAGATTCCTTGTGGGATTTGTCATAATGGCTGCAAAATCTGTCTTCTTTATTCAGTCACAGCCTGGGTTGCTTCCTCAATTGCAATTCTTGGCCAATTTGACCTTATTGCTTTCTCTTCTTCTCCAGAAGCTAGCTATTTCTCCTTATTTTCTCATCTTCTGTAAATGCCTATCAGTTTTATTCATTCTTCAGCACCTACACTTCCATGAAAAACTTATCCCTCTGTTAGCTGACATCTTTTCCCTCCTCATGACCACTGTCTTCCAAGATTCTTGGTCCCTATGGAAGCAGTATTCTTTTTCCGTATTCTCTCTCTGGTGGAATCTGCAAAGCATGTACAACCGCTTCTTTTTCTTTATCACATCTTCCTAAATAATAAATAATCTGTAGACCAGAACCATGACCAGTTGCAACTCACTCTCCAATTCCTCTGTGAATTCTATCAGATGACTTATTCTCCATGTACTGATAATCATCAATTGTATAATTCCGAAGACACTATTCTTAGAAAATAAGTTGTGAGGATGATATGAAATAGTTGATAGACATCTAGTTTAAAATAGCAGCTGAATCAGAAGTTCAGCATTGATCCTGTACCTTCATCATTATTGGGCCAACCTGTTTCATTTAGCTGCTTCTCAAGAGCTTTTGAGACCAGCAATTTCCTCGTTGATATAGTGGAAATAAATCATGAACAAGAATATTTCATAGGAGTGAAATACAACACAGTTTGACATAAAGCCGTAGTAAAGTTGGTTGAAATTTCTAGTATAGCTAGGAAAGGACTAGGTTGTAGGCTTGGCTTCAGCTATACATGGTGCTACATACCTGGGAGAAATTCAATTTTATTTTTCTAATTGCTGGATGATTTCATGCCAACCTCATCATTTTTCCTAAGATTAAGCAACCTCAAATCTTAAAATCACAGCTTGCTCCTGGCCTGGCTTTAGGACTCATCCTTGTACAGAAAGTTTCCCACATATTACTCTCAAAACTCTCCAGCAGGTGGATGAGCCCCACTTTTGACCATAAATCCAGAGATTAGACTCCCATTTCTAAGGAATATATAAAGAGGTAAAAGCTTTAAAATGCTTGCTATAGGCTCAAAGGTATTTTGTAGCTATTTAGAGGGCTGCTGAAGGTAACTGCAACATAACAAACCTTACATTTTAACGGTCAGTCTATCTGGATGTGAAAACTCTCTTTTTTTCTCATTAGTAGAACTTATTTTTTCACTTATCCCTCCAATTTAGAGAAATCCTAATAGGCTTTCTCTATATTAAAATGAGCTTCTACACTTTTCTGCTTCCACCTGTAAAATAATAAACTGAGAAGATAAAAGCTCCGATAAAAAAGCTGGAGTGGGTCAGGACACTGGACACGTCTCCCTTGAACTATAAGTACTACTATAAATAGCATTTCTTGTCTTGCAATGTAAATAGCATTTGTTACCAGAATCTCTGGTATACATGGTGGATTAACTACCGCGTCACACGTCTAAATTTAACTTGAGCTTCCTTACCATCTCAAGGGCATTACCGAGAAAAAGGCACCTTAAACAAGCAAAGAAAATGGTGGTAAAATGCTCAGGAAAGACTAACTCTGGGTATTTGGATAGCAAGAAAAAATTCCTTACAAAATGACAAGAGGTTTTCTCTTTTATAAAAGAGAAAATAACTCCATATTATTTTATATATATATTATATATATATATATATATATATATATATATATACACACACACACACACACACATATAATAAAAGAATACTTCTTGCTTTATATTTCTCTGAATCAGAATTTGGTAAAATATCTAATTATGTCATTTGTCCCCCCAAATCCACTTAGCTGAGCAGCCTCACCATCTGCTTATAATGAATAGATTACAAACACCTTCAACTTAGCAGAAGATGGTCAATACCTTGCGGTTTTTCTGAAGAACCTTTTTCTTCGGTTTTATCACAGAGTTTTATACTTTCAGAGGCAGAAATGAAGGACTAGAAGTCGTCTCAAGAGAGTTTAACGCAAAACTCCTGTATTAAACCAGAACTGACTGCACCTAGACGCTCCTGAATGGATAGGCATCTAAGCATCTCTTATCTCCTCAGAATATAAGCAGCAGCTTTGACGGCCAGATCCAAGCTCCAGGCAATCACCTATCCTACCTTTAATGGCATCCTTCCTTAACAGTAATGTTAGGAACAAAGTAGGAAGATGTTAGGAAGAGTACAAGAAAGGAGCAAATGTTTATGGTAGGCCCTTCAGACTCTTTTAGGCCTTTCAGACTCTTCTAGGCCTCATCTAGGTCTTAGATATTGATTTATTTTTAAAAAATTTCTGGTACAACCCAATTGCTTAGGTGTTGAGGGACCCAGAACAGCCTCTAGCATGCAAAACACTGCCAAACCATGGGTATATTGTGCTGTATTTTCTACCATTGGACTTAATTCTTTCATCACTACTGAACTCTAAGCTGGTATTTCCATGGGCCAAAAATAAAATATCTGCAAAAATATGAGTAACTCTTCCCCAGGAAGCAATAACATAGCTAATGCTCTCCAGTGTGAAGATCAGAGATTTCTTGGTGGCCTCTTCCAGCACAACCACAGCTCAAAAAACACCTCATGTGCAGTCATGATGGATCTCCTAAGCAACATGAACAACTGACGCTTCAACACTTTTCTAGAGCACAGATGTTCTTTTCTGGATTAGAAACATCCATTTCCTCCACACTTTCCATATTACATAGAAGGGAAAAATAATCATTTTACTTTTCCAATCTCTTCTGCCTTGTCAAGACATAGCGCTTCAAGAGAGGGTTCTCCATCTCACATTGACTAGAAACAGCACGCTGCTTCTCTTACTTATCCCAGGAAGATTTATTTCTTCCAAGGCATTGTGCTGATCTGGACTCAATCTGGGTTCCATGCTAACACCTGGATCCTTCTCTGTGGTAATGTGATCTCATTTATCTCCATTTTGCCCTGGGGCAATTCATTCTAATTTCTCGTGCTTGTGCTTCATGATATTGATTTAGCGGGGCCATCTCTCCAACTCATCAAGGATACGTATGATTTACCATGCAATTATTGCTCAAAATTAAGTGATATCTCCACAGAAATGCTCAAAGACTCTTTAGCTTAGAGAAAAAAAAACCCAGGAGGTTGAGCATTTCCAGTTTATACCTTTAACAATATGGGCACAATTATGTACTTACTCTCTGTCTATGACGAGACAAGTTACCGCTTCAGCTGCGATGACGTTGGCTGTTCTGACATCCTCCCTGGAAGAAAAACAGATTTCTTAAGTCAACAATATTATTTTTATCACTATCTTTATGCTTAAACATACTTCATTATTAAGACATCTCCAGAATAAGATTGTGGGTTTCACAACTACTTTGGCAGATGCCCATTTGTCCATACGAGCTTTAAGCATATGACTATTAATAACACATTAGTATTAAAAAACACACACACAAAAATCCAAAAGCTCAGAAATTGGCTCCTTCATGTAAATAAGACATTCATCCATCAGTCCATATCTTACTTGAGGCAGTCCGGCTTTTAGCTTCATTTTGGGACATGTAGTAATCAATATAATTAGAGATTTTATTCAAAGATCCTGAAAAAAATCTTTCCATTTATGAACAGTAAATGGATAACAGGCAAAATAGAGTCCTCTCTTTCAGAGGCATCCAATTCACTTGGACGAAAAAATTACTGTGCAGTTCCCAGTGAGGTATAAAATAAGTTTGAAAAATGCTATTAGTAAATGCATTTAGACTGTTGGAAAATTGCATGGTTTAAAAGAGGAATATGGTTGCAACCTGATGCTTACTCACACACTATCCTTAACTTGGTTCAAAACATAGAAACCTCAATTTATTAGGAAAAATAGCTTTAAAGCAGGACAAGAAGAGAAAGAATAGATGGAAAACATGAATGGCTAAGTCTGCACCCAAATGGTGTAAAATTCTATTTTGAATGAGAACAGCTACATACCAGCCCTAATTTATCTAAGACAAGAAAAATGAAGGAAAAAAACATATTTTGCTTGAAAACAAGCCAAGCAGTTGCCCAGTAACAGTATATGTATATTTACTATTATTAGAAACTTGGGTAAATATAGATAGAACACAGAATTACAATATCTAAAATTCCACTTTTGCCAGTATATTAGTGCATTTTGTGAAGTGAGAATTCCAAGTTTTTCCTATCTCACTGATTCCTTTTAAAAACTTAAACTTATACGTCCCAAATGCAGAACTGTGGTCGGTGCTGCTCAAAGTCGGGGCTAGTGCTGGAGGCAGCTGCCCAGAGAGAATCGATTTTGCAAATCAGAAGCGGGATGGAAAAACAATATAGATTTTCAAATTTGGAGTCCAGTACAAACTTCTCCCATTTTGGTGCAACAGCTGTGACATGCATGACTGTGCTCGAGCATAGGCAGAGGCTGAGCATGTCTTTGCAGGCATATCTTGAGGTAAGCACCTGATTCAGCCATTAACTCCAGTCGAGTTAATGCAAAAAGAGATCTCAGCGTGTCTGGCAAAAGCAGAATTTGGCAAACCAGCCCCGAACCCCAGCAAACGGCATCAAACCCGATCGGCTGCTATCACAAAGCACTGACTCCAATACTTTCCCGGAGTATTCGTCGCCAGAGTATTCGTCGCCACTTCCCGAGAACCAGCGCTCCTCATCGGAGGAATCACCGTCCCTATCCGAATAATCCATCGACAGCGATCGCCTGTACCATTTCCTCCTGGGAAAGCTCCCGTTTGCTCCAAGCCCGCTCCTTTATTTGTCGCTGGGACAAGCTCTGGCATTTTACAAGCCCCGGAGCTGAAAACTTGTCAAAGGTCGCAGCTGCTCAGGGCTTTCCAATGCGCATCGTTGGGAAACGCAAGCAGAGGGGGCTTGGGAGCTGTGAGGAAGGACACGTCTCGTGTGACCCGACAGAATGTGAAGCCTCCAAAAATCATAAAAAATCGGCTTTTTTTTTTTTTAAATCGTTCAAAGATATGTCTCATGTAAACATAAGAGTACAACTAGGTTATTTGACAGCAGCAGAAATATGCACGCAGAAAGAATTTCACAGTTATATCTGGTGAACTATCTGGCAAATTATATTTCGGCAGTTTTGTTCCTGATGATCAGTCACTGGCTGAAATCAATAGGATTTATTAAAAACAAATATATATTTCCAAGAAAGACATCTGATAAAACTTCACTGATTGCACTGTCTTCATAAAGCGGTATTTGATAAGACGAATAAGTAAAATATCAGAAGCTTTGGCTAAAGAAAAGGTCATTTGCTAGCTTCTGCCCCCAATTCAACTACTCAAAGAGTAAAAATATAACTAAAAAGATTTTTTTTAAATTATTATTATTTATTTTGGCTTTATTGTCATTTAATATCCCCTAATTCAGCAGCCAAGACTCGCTCTGGCATTGGCTCACATAGGTCACACCCCATCATACCATTTAATAACCAATGCAGTGCTTAAAATACACAGAAACTACCTTTTGGAAGGTTTAATTCCACAAAATCCCAATAATTACATATTCCATACAACCATGATAGCCATATTTACCATATGTTTACTTGGAAATATGTTGTTGCTATGTCCTTTAATGCTACTCTACACTATGTCTTCGGCGCAAATGCAAAATAGTGCAAATTTAGCACTATGTTCGCATGCTTGGGGGATCAATATGGCCCCACCAGACACACAGGCCACCTGCACAAAACAGCATTTATTATTAGGTGTGAATATGCTAGCACGGGAAGTATCACTTCTATGGCCAAGTCCCTTCTGCTGTCCTCTTAACTGGCATTGGGCCCAATCCAACGCAAGGCAAAATCTATATGAGAGGCAATGTGAGGTTGTGAACAGGCCACATTCTCTATATTCTCTCCTTAGAAGAGCTGGGCTCTTTTTTTTTTCCTTCTTTTTCTTAATAAGACCAAATTTGTTCTCCAAATACCCATGAAGTTTTTACCTCCAGTTTAGAAAATGCAGTGGCTGTTGTAAAACAACAAAATTTAGGTGATGGAGTTGCGATTTTTGAGCTATTAATGCTGAATGATAGTTGCAAACTAATTATTTCTGTAAGATTTTTGTTGTTTTTCACTTATTTCCAACATATGGCCTCTTAAATACTCTAGATCAAGGTCATGGAGAACATCAAGTGAAGAAAGATTTGAGGCCAGGTCTTGACCACCTACATTCGGTGGATGGTCAAGAGCCTTCCATAGCCTTCTCAAATAAGAAGGGGCTACCATCATTTTTGGAGGTAGGAGAGGAAATAAAATCAAATTACTAAATTTACACTTTGGTGACAGAGGCATTGCTGCAATTGCTAGAGCAGATTATGTGCTTCTTTTAGGTAGGACATCATCCAATGACTTTGCAGGCAAGACATTGGCAAATGTTGGTGAAGGATGGATATTGCTTTCCTGGGAAATTCACTCTAATTATCAGAGCATCGTCCAAAAGATTGGGACTATATATGTAAGAGAAATTATCAGCTTACCTACATGGAACAAAAGGTTAGGGTTGATTTTATTGTGCCCTCAATTGCTAAACAAATACAAAGCCAATGAGAGAAACTACCTAATAACATATACAACTTAGAAAAAAACTTCACTTAAAATGAGTTATGATTTAAAGAAAACAAATAAATCAAAACTGTTGCTACAGGAAGAGACATTAAACTTTCTTTCTCCCCTGCAGCTTCTATAAAAGCAATGAAATATGATGGCAAAGAAGTTTTGCTCCAGAGTACTATAATTTGAAGGTATGCATCAAAACACGCATACGCTACCACTAGCGCTACCCTGCAATTTTGGTGATATGGCGACTGGAAAAGGAAAACATTTATTGCAGAAAAATACTTGGATTCATTCAGAATATACAGTGTAAAAATACTATTTACAGTGCATTTCATTCAAAATATAGTGTTAACTGTAGAACAAACCAAATGGGCTGGGGAAAAAAAAGAAGTACTAACTTTTTCTAATAATTTGTATTATGCAATTATACAGCAAATTGTAATTATATAGCACATAATTAGCACTTATTTTGCCTTCTAAAATAAAGAGGAAATTTCTGCTGGTAAAATTTCATTGCATTTCCAGTGTCTCAAAAAAAGAAAAAGTTTAAGTCATCTGTTCTATCTAAGATACTTCCTCAACCGTCATGTCACTTGAAGAAGCCTTTTGGGCCTCTCCTGATCATTACCACCTGTCTTCCACAGCAATTACCTCCATCATTCTTGGCCAGATAGTTTGCTTGAGATCCTTCAAGAGCTGAGATTAATTCAAGCTAGTTCCTACGAAGCCTTTCAACAAACACCGATATCTAGACCCGTTCATGGTCCTGTGGTGCCATGGAGCAGATATGAACCTTGCATTGATGGGCATCTTTGACCCCCAAGGAGTCTAGACCACCTTTTACTATGAGCCTCTGGAGAACTCCAGCAAGCCACATTTTCATTAGAGTCCTCTCCATCTCTAGACAAATAGCACTTGTATTGGTAGGGTAGAAGCAAGGTGACTTGATACCAAATCCTTACAGGACTTGGAAACAAGAGGGAAAATACAGGGGGAAAGAAGTACTAATAAAACATCCTACCAAGATGTTTTTCCACCTCTACATTTCTAACAGCTGGTGTTAGCTCAGCTTCTACTGGCCACCTTAGCTTTTATTTAAAAAGCACCAAAGCAATTCAGGAGACCCAGAAGAGGACTGTGTCAGACAAAAACTATGTGAGAAGGGCATGTGCTCCTCATGATCTGAGAGAAAAAAGTTCTTGCTGCCACTTGATTTCTAAGAAGCTAGCATAATTCTAGTAATACCTACTGTTTTGACAGCCAGCATGAAGATTTTTTTCTTCCTTGACAGAGAAGAATAATCTTATTCTTGCTCCACCTCCTCTATTCAAGGTAATTTTCATTGCAATAATGTGAAAAA